>JAUJPO010051505.1:0-15133 GCA_032270745.1 Tiaropsis multicirrata
GCCCTTTGGTGTTTGATCCAGAAGTCGCGAGCTGAGATATCGAGTCGAGCCTCTGCTGTGGCGTTTGCGGTACGTTCATGTAAGTTTTCTCCAGAGAGTTCATTTAGCTGGGGTTCTATTTTCACGTCGTGACATACTTCAGACATTAGTTTGGCGGTAACGTCGCGCAGTGCGTTATGCCTCTGGGTAATAAATCCTCCCTTTTTGCAGGATAGGGCGTGCTGGATGTTAAAAGTGGCACCGCAGGGACATTTTTCCGGGAGACGCGACAATTGGTACCCGTAGCGAATTCTAATGAGGTCCCAGAATGATTGTTTGTCTAAACGGTAACCTTCTTCTGAGATCGGGAGAGTAGATAGCCATAACGAAGCCCCGCTTTCATTGTTTAGATCGATCAGCTTTCGTTTCTCTTTTGAAAGTTCGTTTGATTGTTTAATGTCTCTCAGTTTTCGCTCAACCAGTTCCTTCTTCCTTTTCTTGATGTTTGATTTTGCAGTTTTGACTTTTTTTTCGGTTTCCTGGCTCCCCCGTACGTTTTGATCGATTATGTCCTCTTGCAGGGCGTCGGTTACTTCACAGGAATTTCGGAATTCGATATCTGATTGTTTTTCCCGATTATCCGCGCTTCGTTTCATGCATCCGATTGATTTTATATGGAGTTAGATCGAGGTCAAAATCGTCGAACCGGTCAGTTGATCGTCGAATCGGTCAGTCGATCATCGAATCGGTCAGCCGATCGTCGAATCGGTCGTCGAACCGGTCATTGAATCGGTCACTCGATCGTCGAATCGGTCATTGAATCGGTCACTCGATCGTCGAATCGGTCGTCGAACCGGTCGTTGAATCGGTCATTGAATCGGTCACTCGATCGTCGAATCGGTCGTTGAATCGGTCGTCGAACCGGTCGTTGAATCGGTCATTGAATCGGTCACTCGATCGTCGAATCGATCGTCGAATCGGTCGTTGAATCGGTCGTCGAACCGGTCACTCGATCGTTGAATCGGTCGTCGAATCGGTAACTCTATCGTTGAACTCCTGGTTTGTGTGAAAATAGGCGTGTTTATATATTTTTTTCATATTTCTTCTTTTTACCTTAAAAGAGAAGAAATTTTGAGGGGAGGAATTCTTTTTGGAGAATCGAGAAAATCAATTAGATTTGGCAAAAATTAATTCTGGCCAAATGACCCGACAAAGTCCAAAAAGGCCGAAAGTTATTAGCATTGATTAATAATTTGCAATTATATTATCTGGAATTATTTTTTGGAAAAAGAAATTGCTGAAACATTTTGGCAAATAATCCCTTTAAATCAAATTTGGCAAGAACTAATTAAGGGAGCTACTAATTATGGCGAGTGGACAAAATCAAAAATGTTTTAAATTTTGGCGAGAACTTATTTTGGCGAATGTTGTAATTTTTTAATTTTGGCGAGAGCTTAATTTGGCGAATGACAGGGAAAATTTTCTCTTTGTTTCGTTGTTTTTCAGGCAATTTAGATGAAAAACAAGAGCCATTTTGGGTAATTTTGGCGGTAAGAATTCTTTAAGGTAGTTTTTTGTAAATTTTTCAAATTTTTATAATTCAAAATATATACTTGAAACAAAGTAGATAGGCCAGGCCAGTCACAACACTTCTTCAAACATAAAATCAAGCATCTACTTTTGAAAGAACCATTTTGAAATTCTTGCACGCTTTCCTCTTTTTTTTAGAAAAAAATATAACGTAGTATGTGTATGGTGGCCCAGTCAGTATTTTCATGTATGAATGAAAAGTTTAATTTTCGAATGTTTATACTGTGGCTCCTCTGGGCCACCATATATGTGAGACCGATTCAATGACCGATTCGATGACCGGTTCGACGACCGATTCGACGACCGATTCGACGATCGAGTGACCGGTTCGACGACCGATTCAACGACCGATTCGTTGATCGACTGACCGATTTGACGATCGACTGACCGATTAGACGATCGACTGACCGATTCGACGATCGAGTGACCGGTTCGACGATTTTGACCTCGATCTAACTCCATAATTTTAAGACGTATTTCGTGCACCTTGGCGCCGGTGCGCCGGTTACGTGGGTCCTTAAAGAATTAAAACAAACAAATCACAAAAAGTTTTAAAGCAGTCAGCAGGGTGGAATTTTCGTCAGGGTGGTTTGACAGTTTGCATCATCATCATGATTAGTATACCTGATAGCAGCATACAAAGATATTTATGTTTTTGTAAGATATTTGTTTATTTCTTAGAAAGGTGTTAAGACTAGTCTCGATTTTGGTGTCATACATTAACCGGCTATAGCCTGGATTCGGATTTTTTCATGATGGGTTGAAAAATAAACTTGTCGCTTGTAGAAACTTTTATAAAATTAGTATATTTTTCTTTTACACTGTACTTATCGACTTAATTATTGTTGGCATACAGTTTATTGTTTGAATACTGGTTCTATAAGGTAAAATATGCTCTCTGATACAGTCTAAAAATTTTCATCTATATATATTTGCAAACACTGAAACTGGAAGGGAAGTTTCAAAATTTACTGCGAACATCAATCGAACACAAACGAATATCAATCGAAACAATCGAATTTTACCCAGAATTTTAGATTCAATTGATATTCGATTGCGTTTGGCAATCGAATTTCAATCATTCGATTGCGTTCAATTGATTCGGCGTTTGATTGACATTGTCTGGTGTAATAAGGATTGGTTTTTCGGCAAATTTTGCACTACACTGTAAGGGTCTGATTTTAAAAACCCAATTTTTGTCCGGACATACGGTAGTTTTGAGATTGAGTGCCCCCGGTTAAAACATCCTGTATAGGTCGATTCGGCATGACGTAACTTTTCACCCATCTGAAGTCAGAATAGCATTTAATTTTGTTTGCCACATCCTCACTTCATGAAGAAGGAATTTCAGCATTGCAAGTAAAGTGTATAGTAATGGAATTGGCCCCCAAACCCCTGCTGTAACTTCAAGGGCAAGGGCAAAACCTTTCACGGCAAATCTTTTTTTTAATCTTCGGGTACCATTTGGACTTGCAGGCAGCTCTGCCATCCTCTAAAAATTGGCTCATTTGGCTGTAGTGACTTCTTACAAAACAGATATTTTTTCAATCTTTTTAGACAATGAAAATAATGCATTTGCTAGAAACACCTGTTTTAGCTAACAGTCAGTGGAGGAAAATACACGTTTTTTTTTGTTTTAAAAATCGCGTAATCTCCACTATATATATAAACAAAAGAAACACATTAATGAAATGTCATTTTTTACCTGTAGCCTTTGATTGCAACGACAGTTAATGCTCATTTTCACATATGTTATAGAAAACAACATGAAGAAGACATGGTGTAAGTTTCAAGATTTACTGTCGTTGCAAAAAGTTGCAAATGAAGATGAAAGATCTTTAGTCTCTACCGGTCTCTACATCAGAGAGCATAATTTACCATATAGAAAAAGTTGTCAAACAATACTCGCAAGTGACGTCAAGCACGGAGATCTCTAAAGCCTTGTTTTCATTAACACACGGCATAGGTGGGCGGGGCGTTAATGGCGTATTTATACTTTCCACCCGCTCTCCTCAGATTTTCACGGCATTTTATGTAATGTGTGTGGGGTATTATTAAGTTTCAATTTGCACGGTTGTTCGATCGTGCGTGCATAAAATAATTCTTTTCAGGTTTGTTTCACTTGTTATATTGCAACTTAATGATGGTATTATTATAAAAATACAAGTATATATTTGAACTTTTTTTCCTATTTGTTTTGGATATACCTAAACCTCACAGTTTGCCAACATGGGAAAAATATATATATACAAATACAAATCTGATTCTACCTTATACAATTACATGGACACTTTGATGACCTGGTTTAATCAATGGGGACTGAAAATTAACTTTGATAAAACAAAGCATTTAAATTTTGGGGCTAGTAAAATGAATATTTGGGTAAATTGTGTAAAATTAAAAAAGGACAATCAAATAAAATTCTTATGTATTGTAATTGATAAAAAACTTAACCTAATAGAACACATTGCTGATCTTAAACTTCTTATGTTCTATAAAACCTTACTCATGTCAAAATTAGAATATTCTCACATCTGTCTTATTTCCATCTCAAAGACCGGAAAAGATAATAATATTGCTGTTAGAATATTCTTAGATAAACCATGGTGGACTAAAATTACAGATATGTTTATGGAAGCTATACATTGTTTGAACATATTTTACTCTCTTATATTTAGAATAGAAAAAAATACAAAAGAAAACATTTTTTGACGATGGGATCTGTTTGTGCAACCATCCAACTTGAAGACGAAGATATTGCTCAAATTCAAAATATTACAGGATGTGAGTGTATATTTAGATTAAAATCATCTTTAGTAGAAATTTCACATTTATTCATTATGGTTTTAACCTTTTCCACGCAGAATACATATATATTTTTTAAAAAGGTCGTTTTACCGGTACATAGTTTTTTGGTCATAACTCCTGACCACTTGAGATTTAAGGAAAAAACATCGGCTATTTCTTGTAGCTGAGAAAAAGAGCTTTCCAACGACACCAAAGTTGATATCTTAATCATTTGTCCTGGTCAAGAAATGGCCTTTGAAAGAATAAATTTCCAGAAAAAAATGATGATTTTCACTGCTTCATCCCAGGTTTTAGGTGGCCCTAAGAATTCAGGTGACCCCTACTTGACAAATATTTCCAGCCCCAGTTCTGAAACATGCACTGTTTTCCAGCTTAACCAGTTGAAAGACTGCCCTAGGCTAAAAGTAGTGTTACAAATATTTCTGCCAAAAGTCCTAATAATGCCATAATAAGACTTTCTATTTTTATTTCTATCTATGAAAATTGATAATCGCAGATTGCCCGTCAGAGCTATAAGATATTTGATTGAAAAATGATTTTCCAGTTTTTCCAGCCCTTTAAGCCCTAAAAAGGTACTTTTTTCCCAGTTTTTCCAGCCCTATTTCTGAAAATAACCCTGTTTTTTTATCAAGCAGTAAAAAATTACAGGTTGTCATAGACAAAAGAAAATGCTTCGTAAACTACAAGATTACAAAGAATAACAAAATGTAACAGTTAGTTTTATATCAGGTATCAAGGTTTTGTGTAAGTCGAGGTGCAAATCCCTTGCAAGGCAGTTTGAAAGCCCACCAAAGTTTGAAAAAAGTAGGTCTCAGCTGCCCTTTGACCTTTTAGGGGTAAAGCTATGAAGAATAAGACGGAAAATTTCCGATCAGACATGCAGTCATTTGGTTCGAAGCATGCATATCGATTTGTTTTCATTGAACAACTTTGATGACAAAAGATATCATTGCTTAATGTTTTGTTTTATGTAGAAAACTTGACGGAAAGCTCAATATTTTTTTTGTTGAAATTCTTGGCTCTAAATATTTACTTTCTTATTTTTAGTTTAGTTTTTCATACGACGGCAAAAAGAATATTTTTGAGAAAACAGATTTGAATGCAAACATGGATGCAAGGATTGCGGTTATCGGGGAAAATGGATCGGGAAAAACGACACTGTTGAAAATCTTACTGGGTGAACATGAAGTGACAAAAGGAGTACGGCATGTCCACAGGTAGCTTGTTCACATACACTGCATGATTTATTTTGACATTGATAATATACTCTACTCAGAAGCATTTCTATACCCTTTACATTATATTAGGAGTTGAGAAGTTTCTTTGTACTCATTTGTTCATTTATTCATTCAATTATGTATTCATTTTTGTATAAGTTTAAGTTGTTTTTCACTCATTTGTAAGATAAATAATATCTTTCTACCATTTGATTTGTTGATTTTCCCAACAGACGATAAATACGTATGTATGTCATATCAAACTTATTTACTTTCAGGGCAATGCGAGTTGGATACTTTAGCCAGCATCACGTGGATGCTTTATCCTTAAAACAAAGCAGTTTAGAATTCTTCAAAGGTCGCTTCCCAGGT
Organism: Tiaropsis multicirrata; assembly: GCA_032270745.1. Classification (NCBI taxonomy): domain Eukaryota; kingdom Metazoa; phylum Cnidaria; class Hydrozoa; order Leptothecata; family Tiaropsidae; genus Tiaropsis; species Tiaropsis multicirrata. The sequence continues at coordinate 5,967 of JAUJPO010051505.1, forward strand.
AGGCCAATGCGATGTTTTTGTTTGAACTTGATGTTTTTGGGAAATTGATATTAAAAGATACCACCAAATTAAAAAAAAACATCTTCGTTTGGTTTTAGGGCCGATCGTAATACAAACTCTTTTATTTACATCTCGATTTAAGTCCATCATTGATGTCAAGGCAAGGTATTCTCCAATAGTTGTAATTTTCTGATTAAATGAATCAATTTCAGGAAAATTGGACGTGGAATACAGAAGTCACCTCGGTAAATACGGTGTTACGGGTGATCTCGCAATGCGCCCTATATCGAGTTTATCTGGAGGACAAAAAAGTCGAGTTGCATTCGCCTTAATGACTTGGCACGAGTAAGTCGTTAATGTTTCTTGATCTTCCAGTTTGGGTCTATGAATTATTTTTTTGAATTTCATAGGACGCAGAAAATGGAAAAAATTATACAAAATAGCTAAATAGGCATACTTTTTAGGCCTACAAACTTTTGCGAGTAGAAACTTTCGCCATTTTCGCCATTTTTAGCCTTTTTCACGAAAAGTTTATGCTTTTGAAAATTCTGAAAAGGGCAATTCGTGAAAGTTTATGCTCGCGAAAAATCCTGAAAAGTGAAATGTTTCAAATTTGAACTTTAAAAGATATGTATGTAATTTTAGCACTGAAAAGCATCTTTAAAGTCAATTGATTAATACTGGTAATCAAATTTGACAAAACTTTGTCACTTCTGAGCCATTTTTCAGCTGAAAATTTGTTCGGGAAAATTATTTTTTCTTTAAATTCGCGAACGTTTATATCGAAAATTTTGCGAGTTTTCGGTCTCCCGAAAGTTTCTGCTCGCGAAAGTTCTAACGCCTAAAGTACTTTAAAAATTTAATCCATTTCTTTTTTACTCTTAAAATAGTTGCTCTTATTTTCTTTAAATTCGCAAACGTTTATATCGAAAATTTCGCGAATTTTCGGTCTCCCGAAAGTTTCTGCTCGCTAAAGTTCTAACGCCTAAAGTACTTAAAAAAAATTAATCCTTTTTTTTTTACTCTTAAAATAGTTGCTCTTACTTTTACCCTTTAGACAAGACCTATTTAGTTTGTTGTTCCACAGGTCCTACCGACCCTGTTTTTGCTAAAAACGAAGAATAATATTATAAAATTTTACCATAAAAACTAGGATTTGTAAATAGTAATGAGTCTTATTAAAACTTTTAAAGGATTCAAGCAAGCACTAGCGTATTTAAAATTCAAAACACATTTTAATAATCAAAAGGGAAATGTCATTGCGACCTAATTAAATCTTGGAAATCATTTCCATTGCCTTACGACCCCATAAAGTGAATAAAAATATATTAATTTTCCGGCCGACCGACCCATTTATAACTGGTGATCTGCCTGTAGAACAACAAATTAAATTGGTCTCGGCTTATTTGCTGTCAAATTTTGGAATTATAAAAATCTGACATGACAATGGTTTTTATAACCTTTTTTATAGACCAAACTTCTTTATTCTTGATGAACCTACCAATCATTTGGATATCGAAACAGTAGAAGCTCTTGGAAAAGCGCTTCAAAAATTTAACGTAAGGAAATCTATTTTGTTCTTTTTTCCTTCAAAAATACACAATTAAATTTCCTTAGAAATTGTTCCTTAGAAACTTTTTCCTTGCAAAATACACGCATGTTCTATTTTTCATTTCTTGAAGTTTTATTTTCCTTCAAAAATACACAGTTCAGTTTCCTTAGAAATCGATTGCCTAAACATTTTCCTTCAAAAATACACGAGTGTTTTTTTTTTTTTTTTAACTTACTAACATTTTCTTTGCAAAATACACAAGATATAAATTTTTTTTCTTCAAAAATACATAATTTAAAAATTCATTATTTTTCTATTTGATAAATTAAATTGGAAATAATGACTTTTCCTCCTAAACGAAGTTACAACAACGTCTATCAAATGTCTACCAGAGTAAGTAAAATTTAAAAAAAATGATTCGTTTATCTAATGTTACATTTCTATTCCAGGGAGGAGTGATCCTAGTATCTCACAACGAACAACTAATACAAATGATTGCCCAAGAGACTTGGTTATGTGGTGAGAAAACTGTCAAACGTGTCGAAGGTGGATTCCAAGCTTACAAAAAGACATTGGAAGAAGAATTCAAGCGAATTAATGCTATTTGATAATGAAAAAGGTGGAGGAAAGTTGGAGAGAATTTATATTGAATAAATAGATTTCTAATTTTTGTATTAAATCGAATTTTCGTTCGTTTTCTTTCAATCCTAGTTTTCTGGATAGTACGAGTGATTGATTACAACAGGTTTTTTATCGCTTTCCCTCAGATACGCTTTGTGCCCATGATTTTGACTTGTACTGTTAGCGTTTTCTACAATGTTAATTCATGTTAATTCAATGTTAATTCAATGTTAATTCAATGTTAATTCAATGTTAATTCAATGTTAATTCATCAACTTTGATGCATCTGCATCGAGACTGAAAAAATTACATATGTCAATAATTTAAAACGGCTGTCTACTCCATTTCATTTCTTTCATAGAAATTTAGCCTCATTTCAAGGTTTCTGGCCATATCAAAATGTTACTTTTTATGTTTCTCCACGCCTACTTGCAACAACAGTGGGTGGTGGGGCATGACGGATCAAGAATACATGTGTTCATGCACCAATCGTTCATTCCAGAACTAGATCCGTAAAGACCTTCTGTATTCAGCCAACATTCTGTTCGTTCTAATACATCTGGCATTTCACAAGCTCCTGAAGGCTCCTCAGTTGTTGTTGTTGTTGATGATGTAGTTGTTGAAGGCTGGGTCGTGGTTGGTGTAGTGCTTGTTGTAATGGTCGTAGTTATGGGGGATTTAGTGGTGGTAGTTGACGGTGTTTCTGTAGTCGTGGTTGTTGTGCTCTCTGTTGCTGAAGATGTCACATCCCTTTCATCACAACAACAAAGTTGCTCACAGCACTTTGGATCAGTTTCGCAACTTGCACGACAAAATTGATCTGTTTCTTGGAACATAAAAAAAATACCATTCGGGTTGGCTTTACAGTTTTTGCGATTACCGTATGGGGATAAGATACATTGGTTTGGTGGTATTTTGGTTGTTGTGGTTGTTGGTGTATTTGTTGTAGAAGTTGTTGTTGGTGTTGAAGAAGTTGTTGTTGGTGTTGAAGAAGTTGTTGTTGATGTTGTAGAGGTTTTTGTTGGTGTTGTAGAAGTTATTGTTGATGTTGTACTAGTGGTGGTTGTGGTCGTCAATGGAGTCGTCGAGCCTTTACAACAGCACATATCCTTGTTACAAGTTGGATCTACTAAACAGTTCGTTGCACACCACTCATCAATGGCTTGAATAGTTCCCCAAGAACCTTTGGTATTCAGCCAACATTCTTTGCGTTCGCCCAACGGAGGCATTTCACAAGCTCCAGACGGTTTTTGAGTTGTACTTGTTGAGGTTGTTGTTGGTGTTGAAGATGTTGATGTTGCTGTTGTACTCGTAGAGGTTGTTGTTGGGGTTGTAGAGGATTCTGTTGGTGTTGTATTCGTTGAAGTTGTAGTCGTTGTTGTAGTGGTCTTGATTCCATCGCAGTCAGACATATCTTGACATACTTGTGAAAATACAGGAGCTGTGCCATCAATTAAAGCGCGACTTGCTGTTTTAATGATTGGATACTTCTCACCACCGCACGAGCCAGTAAAATCATCTAAATCAAGCGCCCAAAACATGACGCCACCTAAACCTTTTTCTTTCACGATCTTGAGAACTTTGTATGTCACACTCTCTTCGTCATCAAATCCAACCCAGACACCATTTGCGACTCCATACGGTGCTCTAGCTTCACTACTACCTGTACAAACTCTGCTTGTCCATGCACTGTTACAAATCTCATAATATGCCCGAAAACCAGACTCTCCGGTGTAAGGACCTGGTGTTCCGGGTGCAATAAACGGTGCTCCGACTCCATTGTTGCAATCATCTGATAGAGTGAAGGTTCGTCCGTATGGAGCCAGTCCCAGGACTAATTTGTCAGGATCCATTTTTGATTGAAGCCATATTTCAACGGAGCTGGCTACATTGAGTGGATTACTCGGATTCATATTGGTGTGGTGGCCAGTGCTTGCTCCCCAACTCCCATACAGATCATAAGACATCAAATTGATGAAATCTAGTTCTTGTGAGATGGCGTAAATCTCGTATGCATTTTCTACTGTTGACGGTCCAGCTGCAACGGCCGCGGTAAGCAGAAGTCCTCTCTTTGAGTATTCCTTTTTGAGGACTTGGCAAAACAAAGTGAATCTTTGCTTGTCTTCAGCAGGACTGCCTCGATCTCCAGGATATTCCCAATCCAAGTCTAATCCATCGAATTCTGAAAAATGAGAAGAAATGATCATCGAATGACATTGACCATTTGGATAGTTGCAAATTAACAAAAAAATACTTTAGTGACTTTTTAATCCCAAAGAATCAATTAAAACAACAATATGTGTTAAGTTGCTTTGAACACCCTTACCGTGCAACTGCAAGTATTCTGCTGAACGGACTGCAAAAGCTTCCATATCAGTTATATCTGATACCAATCTGGTGAAAGTTGCTGATCCAAAGTTCCATCCTCCTATTGCTAACAATGTTTTGAGTTGTGGATCATTATGCTTGAAACTGTTCACCTGAAAGGTGTGAAAATAAGTTGAATTGAATATCTTGCCTTCTCACAGTACTTTGGGTGGAGACTCATGCTTTTTTGGAGTGACGCTAAGAGAATCGATTTTTCACAGACAGTTAAATACCTCTTATTGAATGTTCGATTTCTAATGGACCTTTGTAAAGTTTTCTGTCATAGTCATAGCTTTTCATCAAAATGCTGACGTTCTTAATTAGTGAATTTGAAGTCGTGAAGTTGGACTCACCCCTTGGTATCCAAGCTGTACTCACCCCTGGGTATCCAAGCTGTACTCGCCCCTGGGTATCCAAGCTGTACTCACCCCTTGGTATCCAAGCTGTACTCGCCCCTGGGTATCCAAGCTGTACTCACCCCTTGGTATCCAAGCTGTACCCGCCCCTGGGTATCCAAGCTGTACTCACCCCTGGGTATCCAAGCTGTACTCACCCCTGGGTATCCAAGCTGCAAATCATTCCATTCATAAGGATGCAAATAAAAACCATCGAAATCTTCTAACACATTTGCAAACGCGTATATAATATGGGTACATAAACCTGTTTCATAGTTTGATGGAAAGAATTTCCCGATTCCATTCCGATATTGAGCCCAGTTGGTGTAGTAGCAAACCCGTCTATTGGAGGCTGCGTGTAAAAGACTGGTACAGGTCAACACAACTAAGCAGAAGACTAAGGTTTTCATCTTGGTACCTTCAAAACCCTTTTGTCGAGCTACCTAATTTTTTCCTTCAACCTTGCTCTGAACCCCTTTATATACATTCTGTAGACTTCATAAGGAGAAAAACATCCTTCTCCATTTAAGGAGTGATCAGCCGAAAATATTCACTCCTTCATAGAGATTTTCTTTATCACCCATAAATGCACGTACACTTAGTGGTTGGCTGTGTTGTGTTTGTATAAGTCATGATTTGGTCCCTACAGGAGCCGCTTATCCTTTAGAATGAACTAGTTATTGCTTTACAAAAACGCACACGTACATGGGCTCTCGCTTTGTCCCTTAATCTCTATGGACTTTAATAGAACATTGTTCTTACTTGTTCTATAGTTGAGAGCTTTTCATCTATACATTGATTTTTTTTAAGAAGTGTCTCCAACCATGAGACTAAGAAGAAAGTACCACTGGGTGCTACAGAGGTAGAAAAAAATATGGATCGATCTTTTGTGTCCGGATTTGTCGCAAACTGGAAGTCGTGCTAATCTACTTCCTAATTAAGTTAATTTAACGGATAAAGGTTTTCAGAAGGTGGTCTGTTGGACGCCCTGTTAAGTTATTTTAATTATCATGTATTGCTTACATTTTGAAAAATTACTTAGCAATGAACTAAATTTAGAGTAAAGCAACACGTTGAAGACGAGGCTAGGTCAACCTTGTTTGCGTAGTCGATGGTTTTTGTCCAGTTCAAAGTTGATACCAATCCAGGGTGGCCACTAATCCTGGATAGCCCTGGAATTTGTTATTGTCCTGGAAAATTGGGAAATTTGATAATAGTCTTGGAATTATGTTTTGAAAAGTCCTGGAATTTAGAACATTTCCAAATTCTTCTGTTAGTTATTCTTTCGTATTATCTTTTTGATTACTTAGATGAAAAAGAATTTTGAAAGTCTATTATATATCAAAACTAATGCTGATTCTCACCATCGTAGACAATTCATACTTTTAACTGCATCTAGAAATTGAGTATCGTCACCAGTGGCGGTCTGGCAGGGGGTGCACCCCTCAGAGGATTTAAAGAAGGGCGCCAAAATGTTTGTTTTTAAAGCTTGCTGATTTAAATCTCACTTTCACTGCAAAAATAACTTACATCGAATATAAACATCACCCTTGGAAAAAAGCACGCTTTCTAGTGCCTTCCTTTATGAATTAGATGTGCTTCAATTGAAAAAAAATTATTTACTTCGCAATAAGCTTTAATTCATTCATCTAATGCTCTAAAATAGGCTAAATTTAAGCCCTGGTGAAGAAATGACTCAGTCACCCCATACAATTGAACCTGACAGTAAAATCTTGTAGAATCCAGGCCAAACCGGTCAAAAAGCACACTATCATAAGACTTACAACTGTATATTAACTAAATAATCACAAGACACTTAGTGTCACAAAGATGCTTGGAAGTAAAAGAAGTTTGTTTAGCCAATCTAGGAAGGCTGATTTTCAAAATTTTCTGTAGGTCGGCGCCAACCATGGTGGCACCTCCTTGTTTAACGAACCCTGCCTTGTATGGGAATTTTGCTTCTTTTGCTCCCCCTCCAAAAAAAATAATTTGCCCTTTCACATACAAGAAAAGTCTTCAATTGGCTTTTGTTTCAAATCTTTCTTACCTTTGCAATTATTGTATATAAACCAAACAAAAAATGCCGGTGTTGGTATTTATCTCTATATCAGACGGTATTATGGTACTTAAGTTAAAATTTGATTTCACCCCAGTGAAATATTTTACTACAAAATATCCCTCGGCCGATTTCATTTTTTTCAGACTCACCCAGGTAAGCTTTTATTCTCCACCGGAGCAATGAGACCAATAAAGCATGGATGTTCCAGTAATTGGCTAGTAAAAAAAGCATTTTTGAAAACGTAGCCGAGATGCAGAATACTTTTTTCTGCATTTCTACTGATTTAAATTCTACCTACAGACTGTTAGTAATAGTAATGATATGACTTTGAGAAGTGTTTCAAAATGATACGAGGGGTATTTATCCTAAATTTCACAAAAAGTCATATATCGTTCCTGGTTAATTATATGACAGATTTTATTTTATACCAAGATTCTGCAAGATTTTCATTAAAACCACCTCTAATATTTGCCCATTTTTGAAAAGCATTGATCCAAGTGTTTGTACTTTTAGTTGTGTTTTTGTTCCTTGAGTGTTGCCAAAGAGAGAGGATGACATCGTCATCCAGAAGCTGAAACCTGTCTGCTTCGTCCATGTTTGTTTCTTTTCTTTTCACTCTTGTCAAAATATTTTTTGTTTTTCTCTTGTTCTTTCAATCGAATGTTTGAAAAATCGAATGTTTTTTCGGTGAGGGCGGGAAACGATGTTGGGAGAAAATAGTGATGATCAGACAATGTTTTTATATTTTAGGCTTTTAAAACGAAATAAAGTTCTACTTTCTCCCTAAATGATGTGCGAGAGTTTTGGTGGTAGCAGAATGGTGAGGAGGGCGTGGGCGAGATATTTACGAAATTGAGCGGGGTATTACAAGTTTAGCAGGGGTATTAAAGATTAATAGCCCGCCGAAGGATAAGGATAAGCTAAATAAAATCGGTCATATAATTAATTTCCGAAATATTCCCTCTTTTTTTGTTCATATATTTATCATTCGATAGAGTAGATTTCTTTAGCATACAACTACAAAATTTTAAACATTTGCATTTTCTAGTAATTTATCTGTTTCAAGTGTCTACTTTGCGTGAATAATGCATTTCAATTATGATAAAAAAGTCCTGGAAAATTTGAAAAAAGTCCTGGAATTTGACTTGATTTTCTGAGTGGCCGTCCTGCAATCGCTATAAAAGTTTCTTGTTTATGAATATTCTTATATTAACTAAAAAAGACAGGTCTCCCTTCTATACTTGGAATCGATGTAATTTTGAAGTCGTGGTTTGCTTTACAATTAAATCAGACTTTGGTTAAATTTTGTATTCCCAAAACGAATACAATTGTTAGATAGATACCTATATATAAAAAAAACTCTACAAATACACCTATTGTAATTTCCACTGTTAGTTTCCTTGAAATGGTGCAGATATTAAACGGTTTCGTTCCGTTCTAGTTCTTCATAGCCTTCATTGGTCGTTGAAAATACACCCATCGTTTCGGCGATGAAGTCATGTTAACGTCTCGTTGAAAATACGGCGTAAAAATCCAAAAATAATATGTATAATCTCCAAATCTCTACGATTTCACTGTAATAATTCCATTCTCTTCTGCTTTTTCTAGATTGGTCTTTAGACTTGTTTTTGTTGTGCTTGATTGTTGTTTCGGCGGAACTTATAATACATATATAATCCATAATAGGTACAGCTAAAGGTGTCCGTTATTATTTTCATGTCCATTTTCTAGGAATCCGGTATTATGAACTTTCTGTGATTCTTTATTTTTTAAAAGTTTGAAATGAAGACCTCTTCCGTTGTACGTATCTTCGATGCACTTTGTGTAATAACATAGATAGCTGTTGATCCACACTAAACCGACTGTCACCCAGGCTAGGATGTACACGTACCTGAGGAGAAAGAGAGATCGGAAATAAGATGATTTGTTGCAGACAGACTGATAGACAGACAGATATAAACCTTCACTTGGTATACAGGGAGTAGGCCCTTTCCTTAGATAAGTTGAAAGTATAAATAACCAAGCTGTGTCTATTATTTCACACAAGTCATACTTAGGGAATTTTACTCTGATACTACTGATCGCTGGAGACCTGGCAAAGAGATCGTGTTAAAAGGCTTAATTTATTTAATTTATGCAATAATTAAGCCGCGCGCGCTGTTCGGCGACCAAA
>JAUJPO010051516.1:0-15133 GCA_032270745.1 Tiaropsis multicirrata
TTGAGGAATGAAGAGAATGACTTGTAAAGCGAAAAATCATATATATCCGATGGCGATGAAGGTGAACGATTAAAACGATAACTTAATTTCTGAAGCATCCCAACACGTGAAAAAATTGATTTAATTTGGCTTCCAATGTCAAATTCCATGAAATATGATTTGGCCATCGGCGTGGATGATTCTTTTGACTGACAGCAAGATGGGTTAGTACAACAATTATTGTTTTTATCCAACTTCATCAAACAGATTTTACAAAAATAATGAGTTTTCACATTTGGCGAGAGTGAACTAAGCAGCTTTTTGATAACATACAACGACTTTGGAAAAATGTGCTCTTTCGGTAACAGGATATTAAGAAGCGTGATCAAAGAGGAAAGTGCAACAGCGGGTAGTTTAAATTTTTGCGAAAAAGCGATTAATAAAGTTATGGCAGCACCAAGGGTTACCACAGCATTTGGGTAAAGCGGAGAAGCAAAATGATTCATCTGCTCAGAATCGTGTGGGTCGAATGCATCATCTATAATACAAAATAATTGTTTTGTACATTTGCAATTATAGTTTGATTAAGTGTTGTAATCAAACTGTTTAATTATCTTAGCCAGCCATCGCAAAATAGTTCTGTCCCCGTCGCAGAAGGTCTAAAAATTTGATGCGAGAGGGCAGGAGGAAAGATTTCTGTGTATTTTTAATATCCCCTGAAACCCCCTCCCCCAAAGAAAAATTTGAAGAACTAAGTTGTTTCTTCTGGATTTTTCCCAGATTCTTTCTGCATCTCCGCATTGGAAAATCAGTGAAAAATATGATGGGCGGACGGGCGACGCGAACAGAACAATTTTTCGATGGACGCCCAGACAAAAGTGACAAAATATTTTGGAGGCGATAAAAAATTATGTCCGGTGTCCAAACTTAAAATTTGCCTAAATGCTTTGTGTACGTACACAATGTGTAACAAACGAAAAAAAATATACCAAAGCAAAAATTATATGATAAGAAAAAATACACATTATAATACAAAATGTGAAGAAGTATGAAACTTAAGATTTGGACAAAATCTTTCGTCCGACTAAATTATTCGTTGGACAAAAGTGACAAGGTTTTTTGGAGGTGACAAATAAGTCTGACATTTTTTTGTCTGTTAAGGTATAAGGCGGCCATCGAAAAATAGTTCTGTTCGCGTCGCAGAAGGACCCCAAAATTAATGCGGGCGGGCGGGTGGAAAACTTTCCTTGTTTTTGAAATATCACCTAAAATACCCTCTCCCCAAAGAAAAAGTAACACATTTGAAGAACTAAGTTGTTTCTTCTGAATTTTTCCAGGATTTTTTCCGCATCTCCGCACCGGAAATTAGTAAAAAATATGATGCGGGCGGGCGACGCGAACAGAATAATTTTTCGATGGCTACCTAAAGAACCTGATGTCATTGTCTCTTTTTTTACACTATAGGCTTAGATAATCTAGCAAATATTGGTGATATAAGCAGATCGAAGCTTCGATAGGTTGTAAGGAATTTTTGCAGCGGTATAATTTTTTCAAACTTCCAACAATGATAGAACAAACCTATATCGTCAAAATTATCCAGCGCATTTTTTCTCTTTCTTCTTTTTTATTTCAAGTAAAGCACCAAAAGTGTACTTAAATTAAGCACATTACATGTTCTTATAATATGTAATAATTCACCGATACGAAGAAGACTTAGTCATAAAAATTCTAATCAGCATTAATTACAAAAAATCGGTCATCACTGCGTTTTGGGAATACACTTGATTGAGATGCACTAAATTTAACCGCGTTTCAAACGCATCTTGAAAATGTAAACTTAAAAAATCCGCCCTTAGGAACAACCGGCACAAACCTTATCATACCGTCAAGTCGGCTAACACGAATCAGTGGTGGGTAACTCCCACCATCTCCAATCCATAGACTAACAGATCTGCAAAATATTCCATAATACAAAAAACGTCGTTACAAAAATGTTATTGTGGTCATGGAAACAAATTAAAGAAACGAAAAGCTAGTTAACTGAATCGTGAACACGTGCACAAACAAAACAAATCATTTTGTATCTTAAAGGTGATAATCTCCAGTGATATAATTATAATGTTTGCCTCTCTCGTTCTGTTATTTAAAGCTGTTAAAGGTAATTCGAGTTTCTTAATTTGTTTCCTCGCATAAACTGCTTTTGCATTTGGTTTGATATTCAATTACATTTTTTATTAAAAACACAGACTAACAGAAGCAGTGTTTTGGCATGATTTGAGTTACCCTCCACTGCTTTTTACGATCCGTTAAGTTGATCAATAAAATCAATATAAAAGCCTGAGAAAATACGTCATACATCTGTACATCCATTGTCAAGATTTTAATCATAATAGAATGTAATATTCTTGTCAAAAGAGTTATTGATCAAGCAACCATACCATCAACGGGTGATACATTGCATTACTCTGCCATACTTTTCACTTGTCTCATTTCCTTTGTTTTCCCTTTAAAATTCTGGTTATTACTTTGAGGACGCATGCTTTTTGGAGCGTGTTGCACTACTATAATTCAGAGTAAATATTGTAGCCAAACTAAAAAATTCAACCAAGAAATCATAGAAATCATTGAACTGATCAAATTGTATCAATAACATAAAATTCATTGTTTTTGTTTGATTTCCTTTCAGTTGAAGCACCCATAACTCTGTCATTGTTTTGTTCGTTCTGTACTTATTTTATAAGGTAGGATGAATTATTTTTTGTGTTTGCTTTGTGTGGAATTTGCATGCACTTTTTGGCAAGATTAACCTATATTTTGGATTGAAAATGCTTTTAATTAACCAAAAGAAATTAACGTTTGAATTTCTCAACCACAAATGCTGCAAAAATCTCTGATTATTTACGCTCAAGTAATGGCTTTGTCTGATGAAACTTCTGCTTCCTTAGAAAATTTCTCAGCATATAATAATTTCGCAGTTGAAACAATTAGGGGAATTTTTAAGTTAGCAAATTGAGGGTTTTTTATGGCCCAAAACTGCCAGTTTTATTAGACTAGGATTTCTAGATCCAAGATTTTATATTCCTTTTAAAAGTTTCTTCAGGAAAAAAAATTATTTGTTTACTTGTCAACTAATTTTTAGAATTCAAAGAGTCACAAGTTATGAAATGAGTAACCAGAGAAATAAAGAAAGGTGACTACTTTGTTTTTAAAACTCATAAGATCTTTAGACAAGTTTTTGTATCAAACCTATTATATACTTGGTGAGTTTTTACTTGGTGTCTCACTAAAATTCACTCTTCTTGACAGCTTATCAGGCTAAAAGTAAATTTTAATTTTAATTATTTTTTCACTTGCGTGGGCTAAAGTCTGTCTCAAAATAGTTGTTAGGTATATAAGTATAATATATAAGTTGGGTATAGTAAAAAAGTATTAACTAGATAATCGAATTATGGATTACCTTTATCATCAGTCTAAATTTGATCAAATTTTTCCCTTCGAAATTTTAATTCCTTTTTGGCGGTGTTGACCTTTTTGCCAAGCAGGTTAGTGTAAAAATGGTGGCACGTATCATCATGAGTGGGTGTTTTCGGAAACTTTTCTCTGTTAAGTATATTATAATATTATAATGAACAATATCAAATTTTTTGCTAATATTGTGTACTTTAGAAAATCAAATTTCTGGTGTCTGCATATTTTGAAAACTTTTCACCTTGTTAGGCAGGTTGCTGGATAGTATTTTTTATTATGGGAGGGACTCAAAAATGTCAAAATACTGCAAAATACTGATACATGCCACTGTATTGTATACTGAGCCCCTGTTTTCTGCGTATTTTGAGACAGACTTAGAAATAAGTTGTTATCAGAAAATTTCTCATTGACAGTTTGTTTCCTAGTGTAGTCAAATTTAGAACATGCCTTTTCAAATTTTAAGGTTGAAGACCTGGAGAGATAGAAGAAGAGAAGTACAGTTTATTTCAAACGTGGACGAAGATGATTCAGATTCTTCTTGTGATACCAAATCAACAGTCAGCAGTGATGGTAATATGGGTCTTGACTCCTATAATGACTCTCAGTTGGATGATATGTCCCCTGATCTCCCTGAGCCACCAGATTTGGTTAATGAATCAATAGATAGATGGTGATGCCATTCCTGTGATGCCATATGATATTAATGATGATATTGAAGTTCCCGAACAATTATCCGCCGAATCTTCGTACTCGGAATCTGACATTGACTGCTTGGATGATGAAATTGACAGTGTGTTGTGTGAAAAGTTAAAGACATGGGCACTTAACAATCATTGTATTAGAGCTTGTGTGAATGAGATTCTTGGTATTGTAGGAGATCTTGGTTGTAATGTACCAAAGGATAAACGAACACTTCTGAATACCCAAAGAACAGTTGTTCAAACATCAATGGGTCTTGGTCATTACATTTATATCGGGGTCAAAAATAGACTCACCAAGTTGCTGTCAATCAATGACCACTTAGATTCAATACTTTTGTTCGTTAATATGGATGGATTGCCTTTATTCAAATCAAGTACAATCCAGTTATGGCCTATACTAATTCAATTCCACATTTTCAAACCCATTTCTGTTGCCTTGTAAATCTAAGCCTCCATTTAACGAATTCATGCGTGACTTTGTTGTTGAGATGAATCATTTGATGCATAACGGTTTTATCTTCAAGAATATTCACTATCACGTCGCTTTGTTCTGTTTAACATCAGATTCACCTGCAAGGTCTGCAATGAAAGGTATCATTCAGCACACTGGGTATTACGCGTGTGAACGGTGTGGTATTAAAGGTCAAAGTGTTAAAAATAGAATTGTCTTTGATCAAAACCAGGAAGGTGCCGATGCTATACGAATTGATGAGGCTTTTCGCATGAACGATTATGCTATACCAGATGAAGATGGAAAACGCCATCAAACCGATGTTTCCTGTCTCACTGATCTTCCAATTGACATGATCAAAGATATTGCTTTAGATCCCATGCATCTGCTTTATCTTGGTATCACCAGGCGACTACTTTACTACCTCAAAGGATCTTTCCGGAAAATCAAAGCTGGTAAACTCTCTGCTGCTTACTTGAATGCTTATTTCCACCGCCTTGAATGAAATCAAACTCCCTACCGAATTTGCGCGTAAAGCAAGAACATTATCCGAGCTACATAGATGGAAAGCTACCGAACTTTGTTCGTTTTTTGTTATACAGCGGATTGGTGGTTCTACGAACTTATTTGTCTTTGTCTGCTTTTAAGCATTTTCTTAGCTTTTCTATCGCCATCAGATTGCTCAGCGAGGAAGATGCCAACATTCGTAATCGAAACATTGAAACCGCACGTGGTCTATTGAGATATTTCGTTGCTAATTCACATGTTCACTACTGCGAAACATTTTGTGTTTATAATGTTCACAACGTGGTCCATATTCCAGATGATGTGTTTAAATATCAATTACCCCTGATAAGATTTTCGTGCTTCCAGTTCGAAAACCATCTCCAAAAAATAAAACGTCTAGTTCGAGGAAGAAATAATCCACTGACCCAAATCGTTAAAAGATGCGAGGAGTTAGATGGTAGTTATTATCTGAAAAGGCCGATTGAAGTAAAGTATAAGCCCGAAAGTAAAGACTCTTGGTTCCTTACATCCGACCTACTCGTCCGGTTGAAAAGAGCAATAAACGAAGTATTTTTGTGTGACACCTACAAACTTTCCGACCTCTCGTCTTTCTTCAATGTGTTTGATATTGATTCGAAAGATGTAGGAATATACCTTTTGAAACGTAATTTGAAATCAACCGAATCTTACTTCACAAAGGAGCAGCTGCAAAAGAAATGTGTTTGCTTGTCATACAAAGCCGATCTTGTTCTTATTTCTATGTTCTTATAGGCTTAACCTTATCATTACTTTTTCCTTAGTTTTTAAAAACTGCAACATTCCAGAAAACTCTCGTCAATGACTTAGTTTACTCAAAATATCTTTGGTTTACTTAGACTCTATTTTATCTAGTGGATCATCTTAGAGTTCCTTCCCTACTCTGCCCTACTTTTTTTAGTCTCTGGTTAAGCTGTTTCTTTAGATTAATTTGTTTAAATTTGTTTATTTCTTTAAAAATATCAACGCTAATTTTAGATTACTGTACATGACTATAGGCCAGAATATTTAAACCAAACTTTTAAGTTTTTAAGTTTTAAGTTAAAACTTCGACTAAAAAGTTGTATTTCATCGACTGGTTGGGCGGTTGGATTTTCTTTCCAAATCTTTCATAAAAGAAATCACAAAACTTTCACGACCAATTACTGAGAAATTCAACTCTTTTTTCTTTATTATGCTTTACCTATATAATTTCAGGCTCATGGGATATTTATTGTAATCCAACGTCAATCTTGATAAATATTATGTGTTAAAGCAGCAATATTGTTTTCAATAGCAGACATCAGTATCTATGATATTGATAAATTCATATTTTCCAACAATCTCCTATTTTTAGGAGGTTGAAACGTAGATAAATATCAGATTTCTGAAACCCTGTCATTGTATTCTTTTTTCAGATGATTATGTACGCTTGAATAAATGCCGCTACTCAAGTACGGAGACAGACAGTCCGGTGAAGAGAAAAACCAACAATGGTTAGTTAGTTTTTTTCCTTGCTTGTTAAAACTTGTAATTTGTCTGTAAAAAAACAGAGTAGTATTGTTTTTCTTCTACCCCAGACAAAAGTTTCTATAACGATTTGCTCTTGCTTTTTATTTAGAACCCAGAAGAGCATTGAGCCCTCAATTCAGTATTTCAACAAGCTACAAAAATTCGTTTAAAACTACTCTTCCTGGTTCCCTACTTCATGCGCCAGATCAGCAATATACGAAAGAAAAGTCTCCAATACCTAAAAAAAGTAAGAGTTATCGCCTCCTAAAGATTTTAAGTACCTGCTTTAATGAGCTTCTTAATGCAAAATAGAACATGGTTCAAAATTCTGAAAATTACTGCTGACTTGTCAAAAATTACGATTTTATAACTATAAAATTATAACTTATAACATATTACATCGATAAACTTTTTAACATGTTGAAAGTTTATTGTGGCTTGAATCACGAGATTTATGCTTGGCTACGTTTCGAGAGATACTTCTCCTTTCATCGGTCAAAGTGGTAGTTGTTTTCACTACTATTTATAACTAGACTATTCAGATTAATCAATTACATACATTTGTATTACATTTTTAACAATAGAGAGAAAACAAAGGGCAGACTTCAATTCAAGCTACTCGCCAATGGCAATGACATCAAACCTCAACGAGAATGGTTCCAATGGTTTCATCCCTTTGGCGTCATTGAATAGTTCTATAGGTTGGTGATTCTTTTATGAAAGTGTTTTAATCACCGTTATCAAGTTTGACTAAAATTCAGCCTTTTTTTCAATAAATAATACTTAAATTACATCTTTAACAATAGAGAGAAAACAAAGGACAGACGTCGTTCATTCAAGCTACTCGCCAATGGCGATGGTATCAAAAAACCTTAACGAGAGTATGAATGGTTCCAATGGTTTCATCGCTTCGGCGTCATTGAATAACTCTATAGGTTGGTGATTCTTTTTTGAAAGTGTTTTTATCAAAGTGTCTTTGGACTTTGAATAATTGGCTCTAATAAAAGCTAAAATCGAACAGTTTGTCGGCGATTTTACCAGATCTAAAATAGTTATAGTTCAAACAATACAATTTCCAATGCCAAATTATTTGTTTACTTTTAGAAAAAGACTATCTTCCAAGCGATTGCATGCAACCTAATGATCTACTTAACAGCTCAACACCAGGTAAAATTTGAAAATAGGGTCAGCTAGATTAATAGAAAAACTTTGTTTGTTTAAGGCAAAGGTTCTGATTAGGATTACTATATTGAACTGATCAGATAATACAATATGCATAAACTGCTGACCTTACAACAATATAGTCATGTTAATTTTTCTTTTTCTATATTACCTTTGCATTAATTACATATAAGTATTATTATTATTGGTACTATTTTGATTTGAATTTAATGGACTTTTTTTCATAGGATCACACACGCAACGACCCGCAACAACAGCAGCAAACCTCCCTTTAAAGTATGGAGACGGTGGTAGGAAGTTTAAAGAGATGTCAAATAAGCGTAAGAATATTTTTAACGAAATTTAAACGTTGATTTCAGTCTGATTGTACCATCTCTCATTTCCTCCTTACATCAATTAAGATTCAATAACAATTCTTTACGGTTTTTTTACTGGATGAAGTTTTAATTTTCTTCTTCTTGCCAAATCCTTTCCTTCATCTACGAAATTTCTTCTAATTTGATAGAATTCCAATATTCTATGCTGATGGAGTTACAACTCGTCAAGTCAAATCAATCAAGAATTCTTCAAATTTTGGATGATAACAACGACAACAATAATAATGATGAGCTTGAACCTCTGGAACCGTATGAAACCCTGGAACAGTTCGATGAAAACGAGGAGACACTCAAGCAGTCGCGTGAGCAGAGAGCAAAGAAGGTAAAGTAAATTGAACCAATTGAACCTGTGACTTTTTTGTGAACGGTATTTGTTTAACAATTGTTTTTGTTATTGATCATCATGTTAGCCTAACGCTCCTCTTTTTAATGAGAAAAGAAATATTAAAAATAAAAAGTGTTGTTTTACTTTACAGAGAGCACAAATCAAGAAAATTGGAGGAAAAGATTGTCGTCAATGTGTACGACTTGCCCTTCATTCCTTGATGGCCAAGGCACTTCAGTGGAAGTTTTCAAAAGACGGCTTGACTGGAAAGAGGAAGTTCAAAGGCACCCAAATGTGCAAATGTATACAGGGTGAGAAGTTCACTTTACTGTAATTTAAATAGTTAGAAAAACGACAAAAATGGAAAAAACTTTTCATATCTAAGGTTACAGCCATATTTTTTTTCCATTTTTGTCGTTTTTAAACTCACTCAAATCAATAGCCTGTCGTCACTACAGTGTGTCCGAAAAAACTATTTCATCAATATTAAAAGGGATTGAATTCTCATTATAATAGAAAAATGATCATTATACGCCATTAAAAATGTTCCGGACACACTGAATTGATATAAGAAAGGTATGAAATCAGACCTTTATATCAGCAAAATATTTCAGAAAGTACCGCTTTTTCTCCTGCATTTTTTCAAATTTTAGAATATTTTTATTCTCTCATTACTACCTTATTGATACTAATTTTCGTGCGTACTAAATTTCGCGCAATTTCGCGCAGAGGCCCAAAAATGCGCGAAATTTAATACCGAAATTATGCGCAGTCAGTTAGTGCGCGAAATTAATACTATGTTTTTTTTTGTTTTTGAAAAAAAATAGGCATTTATCTTTAAAAATTTCTTGATTTTCATTTGTATGCCTAGAAAAAAATATACAGGAGGCCTCTGTGCGCGAAAATTAATACCGATAATTTGAAGACGATTGGCTGGTGCGCGAAAGTTAATACGCGCGAAAATTATTTTTTCTTGATGCGCGAAAATTAGTACCAAAAAGGTATCTCCCTAAATTATCTTTCCAGAATAAAGTTACCTGCTTAATTTTTTTCTGCACAATCTTTGAGCTTTTGACATCACACATTTGTAACATTATTTAGATCTTAAAAAATACTAACAATATGTTGTTTGTCATCTATTGTACAACAGGAGCATTGATGGATAAATTCACCAAGCAGGAGATATTGGTTGATATTGGTTTGGTCCTCAGACGAGCAAATGAGAAATCCAAGAAAAAAACAGACTGCTTGTGCTAATTTGCAAGTGGCAGAAAGTGATGATTTTGAGTGATGATTGGCGATTACTTTAAAGGAAGAAACTTTCGCGAGTTCGCGATTTCAGATATTGTACTTACTAAGATGAATAGTCATAAAAGTCTCCTAACCATGAAAGAGATTTTCAAATTGCCTCTTTTTAAGTCAAATCCACCAAATTAGTTCCCTTAAGGTAGCCAAAAATGTTCTTCCGCGAAAGTTTCTTCCTTTAAAGTATTTATTTATATTAACTCTTTTGTGCCTTTTCTACATCAAAGCTACCTTAATCATGAATCTCAAAAAAATATTGAGAAAAAATGACTCCTAAATCTACGAATCAGAATCGCTTAAGCGGGTCGAATAAGAATGATAGTAAAAATTTTAGCAATGTTTGTCTGGTTCAAGGATGTCTTTTACGTAAAGAATTTAATTGTTTACTTTAGACCCAAAAGTTTTTGCAATGACTGTTACATTTTAAGATTTTAATAAGACGATAAGATAATATATTATATGAGACATTCCAGATGAGGTCATTATTTATTTTTTATTTTTAATATATTTTCTACTTATACTGTTCATAATTTGTAAAATTCTGTAAAATTCTGTAAAAATTATGAAGATTCTTATTGTAAAATTATGTAATTTATTTGTGAAAGAGTTATCTATTTTCATATAATTTATTGCAAAAGACATGAATAATAACAAAACTTACATCGAATGTTTTTTCCATTATTGGAATTCTTATTTTCAGAGTGATAAAAAACAAAGCTGCTTTCCATTTCAAATGATATTTACCCTCATTCGTGTTAAAGTCGAACTTATAAGAGTGTTCTGGTTTTTCATGAAACTTAAAATCTAATGAATTTGATTCAACCATTCAGACGATTCGATCGTAGAATCAGAATAAAAAGATGTCCCATGGATGAAGAATCGGCGTCATCTAGGTGTCTAAATGGGAAAACTTAGTCCTTTATATGTCCAATTCATGGCCTTTTTGGACATCCGAATGGGACTTCTTACGGACGGGACGAGTTTCGTTTCATTACCAGCGTCCCGCGGGTGTCCAAAAAGCGTCCGCAGCAGACATCCATCTTATCCGAATGGGACTTTAAACGGACATCCTCTGGACGTCCTGTGCCCACTGGGAGAGGTATTAAAGAAGTTGCAACAGGATCGTTTGTCAAGAGTGCTTCCTGAGCCTGAGTTAAACGAAGAAAATACAGTTATTTCAGTGAGACACAAAACTCTAGGAACAAAAAGAAGACTGTTCCCACAAAATGCTACATTTGCAAACGTTTATGATTGGGTTTATTCACTATCAGAAAGACCTAAATTATTTGGCCTTCACATCCCAAATCAAGGAGCTGTGCTATGCTGGGAAAAGGTTGAATCGTTTGGAAAAGAAGTCTTAGTAATGGAGGAAAGAGATGAGGCCCTTTTAATGGAAGCTGATGGTGAGGTTACAACAAACGGTTTTGCTGCTGTTGATATGACTTGTGATGTATACTGCTTTGCTGACAGTGAAGTAAATATGATCCAAGCCCCTACAGTTAATGTAGATACATCTTCAAATCACACATGCTGCTGTGATCTAGACCAGTATCTGAAGGAATCAATTATCACAAACAGAAGAGATACTGACACGACAAATGTCCTAATTGTCCACAGAAGGCCATCCTCCTTTTGGCGAATAATTTTTCAAAAACAGGCTTTCGTTGATTTTACCAAACCCTTCAGAGTTATTTGGGCTGGAGAAACCTGTTCAGATTACGGTGGTCCTTTCAAGGAGTTTTTGTTGCGTGCTATGGTCTGTTGACATCATGTTTCTTTGGTTCTCCAAATGAACTTTTTTTTTCTGGATATACTCAGGCGATTATTGACAAACAATATTATATTTTGGGACAGCTCTGTGCAATTGCTATTCTTTCCATTGGAAGAGGTCCCCAATGCTTTCATTTATCTGCAGTTCAACAAATGCTGAATCTCCCACGATTGCCAGAAAAACTAGAAGATCAAATCGCCAATGCTGAGTTTCAAGCCAAGGCAAAGGATATTCAAAATGGTGACAACACAAATCTATTGGATGCCCAAATAGTGCCATCTGGTGATACACAAAAAGATTTGGAGAAGTTCAAGGAATATTTCTGCATTATTTATCCCACAGCAGCAATGGAACAATTTCAAAACGGTAGGTACAAACGGTATTCAAACCACTTTTTTCACCCTGAAAGCAGCTAAAAGTTTCCCAAAAAACCATTTTGCTTCAAAATCGAGTACCTACTTATGAATTGAATGTGTTAGGATTATCAGATTACCCTTTTTAAGACATAAAAACCAACCTGAAAAGATAAAGGCAAGTTCTTTAGAATCGTTTATGGGACAGAGTTTGTAATTGATTTTCAAAATGTTCTTGTATAAGGGTACTAAACATTTTATTTTACAGGTATGACTTCTATCGATCCTAATCTTGTCGCAAAAGGCTGTTGTCTATCTAAGTTCCTCGTCAAGGAAGACCTAGAGTTGAAACTAGATGAAGTACGTGAAAATTTACACTATATCAAAGGTCAGGAAGGATCGAACGAATCCATCGAAATTGAAGATGCCATTATTGAATTTGAACTTTTTCTTGCTGGCCTTGATTCAAATAGATTTGAGGGTTTATCTTTACGAAGTTTTTTGGTTTTTGCCATCGGAATGGATAGAATTCCAGTGTTTGGATTGGAAAAGAAAATTGATATAGAATTTGTAATTGTTGAAAGGCTACCTGAGACTTCGACTTGTGGATTGATAATGGAAATTCCTCGAAAGAAAACTCAGGAACGTTGTGAATATGCCCTCAGACATTGTAAAACGTATGGAATAGCTTGGTGAAATTTTTGAATTTTTTCAGATGGTTAGCTTGTGTTACTTACTCTCTTTTAGACCATTTACCATTTAGTTAGTTATCTTGTAATGAGACCCCCTACTACGCTACTGCATAAGTAGGTATTTTTAGGTAGAGCCAAGAAATTAACAAAAAGTTGGAATGTACTAAAGTTTATTCCATAAAAATTATTATCTTTTGGGTTTATTACTGGCGTTGCCAAGGATTTTCATAATCCAGTTCAAAAGTTTTTAGAGAAAAAACCTTATGAACTAAAAATATCTGCTGTCCTATTTTCCTCTAGGTATCTTTTTAACATGCTTGCAAATACCAAATATTGCTTTAAATAA
This sequence comes from Tiaropsis multicirrata, assembly GCA_032270745.1. Classification (NCBI taxonomy): domain Eukaryota; kingdom Metazoa; phylum Cnidaria; class Hydrozoa; order Leptothecata; family Tiaropsidae; genus Tiaropsis; species Tiaropsis multicirrata. The sequence continues at coordinate 12,985 of JAUJPO010051516.1, forward strand.
TTAAATACCTCATTTTCAGACATTTTAGGTGGTTGCTTTGTTGCTTCATCAGTCCATCAGTCTCAGGGCTGGACTGCTTAGTTAAGTTGCTTATGAATGAAAACTGTGTACTAGAAAAAATACATACGTTTATTTTATTTTATATAGAAAAAACACATTTATAAACAAGATATTTTAAAAGTTATTTTACATTTATTAAACATTGTATTTTAGATCATTTTTATTTGTGCCCTATTTTGTTTAAGATTTTATGGTAGTTAGTGGGAAAGGCCCTAACCCTGAGAAAAAATATAACGCTGTAGAGTTTTGGTAGAAGTTCCTTATTAAAAAGCCCCATCGATTGAAAAAGTTTTTAACCCGTCTATTTTTTAATGTCGTCACTTTTTTCAGTACAAGACTCCTATAGCATGTTTTCAAAAGGCTGACAAAAAGCAATTTTAGTTATTTAGTTTAGTTTTCAAATTTGGTCAACTAGACCCCCTGTAATGGCCTAAAGATCTCCTGCTGACGTAATCGTTTTTATAGAATGAATGTTGAAAATGATGGGACCAGAATCAAAAGAAGCTCCTTAAATAGTACTGTCAAATTAAGGTATTGTTTATAGGGTTTCTATTGCAGTGTCCACAAAACTTCAAACCAAACATCTGATGGTACTTTTCAAGATGCCTCTTTTGAGCCTCGCTTCATCACTTGAGAATTCAGCAGAAAATATGGCATATTTTGGGGCTTTTTGAGTCATTTCAAGGGACCTAGTTGACTAAACTTGACGAATGACTTTTTGTCATCTATTTTTATCAGACCTTTCACACGCTTTTTTTTCAAAGAATAGTGTTTTTTCGTTGAGGGTGAGCATTATTCTTATTCTTATATTGTTCTAAACATATAGGCCTTAAATCTCACCCTGATATTCACATAGACACTATTCTTATTCATGGTGATTTAGGACCCTTAATGAAAATCAGTGACCAAATGCAAATTTCAGCAACATGTTATTTTTCAGGGTAAAAGCTCAGTTCTACCACATTACTGTTTTTACGTTTAAAAGGCACTTTGTATTTTCAACTGCCTTTAAGTTTTGTTTGATTTATTGTTTCGGTTCGCAGGCTTGTGAACCATTTTTTTATATTAGAATGCAACTGACAGGTATTTATTTTAGTATTTATCTGATCTTTGAAAGCCAGGTACTTACAGCATTAAGATTTTATATAAAAAATAATAAAAAAATGTATACTTTGTGTGCATTAGTTTCACATAGTAACACACTGTTTTGTACTTTGACCAATTTGACTAACCTTAAAAAGGTACTAATTTTCGCACGTACTAAGCAGACGCTAAAAAATGCCCGAAATCTAAAACCGAAATTATGCGCAGACAGGATGGCTTATAAAAGTTTTTCTTTTGTTGACTGCAAAGAATTGATCTCATGAAAAATTTTTTTTGGCTGAAACTCAATCTTAAGCCTCCCTATGCACCACAAATTGGTCAGAAAACCCCCAAAAACGTGATACAAGTTTGTATATTTTGTATAGAGCAGTTTTGATTCAATTTTACTCTGCAACGAGCCTTCCACTAAAATCTTGATGAATAAAATAGGTACTCTTTGGCAGCTAATTGTGGGGGAGGGTCTAATAGCAAGGGGTGATCAACATTTTAGAAAAATATCATAAACGAGAGGGGTGTTAATAAATGGAAATATGGGTGATTTTTGTCGCAAATGATCGGTAGTGTTGCTTACGCATAAAAAGCCTTTGTTTTCTGTATAAAGGGATTGAATTCAAAAAAGAAAGGAATAGATGCTGCGAAAAGATTAGAGCTGCATTTTACATCTTTTCACATTCTCAAGGCTTCCAAATGCCCCGCCCACTAATACATTCTTTTTTATGTCAGAAAAGTCCGTTGAATGAAGACCCTTTGACGACTTTTCTTAAAATGATTATGGACGGGGGTTTTGTCTGAAAGTTAGCCTACGTTACCCACTGAATATAGGATGAAAATAAGAGACATCTAAACACCCTAAAACTGTGTGAATACGCACGTTGTTTTTAGGTTAGGTTAACCCTTTTAAGTTAAGGAAGGGTACAAGTAGGTCTTTTGACTATCTGAACAAATTCGATTCTGGAGATTTATGTTTTTTACTTTAGTTAAAATG
>JAUJPO010051527.1:0-15130 GCA_032270745.1 Tiaropsis multicirrata
TATAAATAAACTTTAATCCAAGGCGCATAGATTTATCACGAGATAATTGGGTTGCGGTCCGTCCTGAAGAAAATCAAAATGCTCCTTTTTTCCAAGTTCACTTTAATTATCAAGAAAGTGGAGTCATGTGAAATCGAGGGCGCTGAACACGTTGGTGTTACTTTTAATTACCTAATCCTTCCCATAATGCATCTGGAGACCAAAACGATGCTACATATCAGAGTTCTTTAAAACCCAGATGAAATGTGACGAAGATGGTGCTGTCAGTCATAAACAGACAACCGGTGTATCGGGTTGCGGCCAATTACAATGTTAAATCAAGTTTTACATAAATCATCGAATAAAGCCGTTGTCGAAGTGGCTGAGGTTCCATTGATTGCGGGCCGTATCCCGGTAATATTGTTTCGTGACAATTTCTTGTTACTTATATATTTTCATTGAATTATGTTTTAGACCAGTGCTGACCTATTAGACTGTTAGATTAATACAATATAGTTGTGTGGCATCGTATGGCTTTATATGGTGTATTATTGTTGAATAACACACCATATGACTTCAGATGGCGCCTTTTGGCTGAGTATACTTACAAATGTCTTCACATGATACTTAATATGTTTTTAAACTCATAAGAAGGTTGTTTTTATATTGATATTTTAATAATTTTTGTTTTAAATTTTTGCTCCATTCTATTCTATTAAATTTATATAATTCATTAGTTATTTCCGATTAAATGTGTTCACACCTGTTTTATTAGGCCAGTACTGATCTCCAAGGGATGGTTTGATTAATAAAGTGACAATTTTAATCCAAATTATATATGTTACAGTAATACAGTTAGATATAAAAGCCTATCTTGGTATTTCGTCACATTGTTTCGAATGGTTCCATATTCGAACCAACGTATATCACATTTTCTTTCTCTGCATTTATAAAAATATATATATTGTTTATACTCATCAGAATGAGGTTTGGGTATTTTATTGAACGCTTGTGTAGGATTTTCAATTATTTATTGCGTACCCTATACTATTATCAAATAAATACGGAAAAAATGTTGTAAATATATGTCAATGGCTTTTAAATGAAACAAATAGACAGGATGATTTAGACAGTTTTATATGTGTAGGTTCTATTAAATATAATGGAAATATATTTTGTACAAATACATTTTAAACAAACATATTGAGGTACATAATACAGCCTATCCCTATCAATATTGTCTGAATTGTATAACACAGCCATATCTTATTTGTGATAAGTGTCTATAATATCCTATTTAAATAATTTATTATCTATTTTCAAGCTATTTTTTATGTGTCCATTAGACTTTGTCCCGCTACTCTCTCCGCATCCCTCACCTCACCTAACTTACTCAACTTAGCCCCCGACTGCTCCCCCTCCCCCCCCCCCCACACCTCCACAATCCCCTCCCGCCATTTAATTACCCCCTATCCAACTTGACTCCGTTACTATTGATATTTTGACTATGTAACTAAAACTGTTTCGGCCGGATTACAAATTGGGCAGGGACACGATTTGAGCCAGTTCACTTCTCCTCCGGCTACGCGATCGCCATAGTCGAAGAGGAGTTCCTCTCCTATCTGAATAGGGCGAGAGGCGTACATCACTAGGCGAAGTATGTCGTTTATTTTGACAGGTTTTGGTACTATATTCGGATGAAACCGACTGTGGTTTATCAAACGTCCGTACGAATATGGTGTTTCTGATGAGCCATCTAGCATGTATTGATGTTCGTTGTGACGGAAGAAAATGCAAAAGTTTGCAACCTCGTCCGGCGATGAAGCATAATATTCCTCACATAGTATTTTCCCGGCCATCAATTTTCCATTGTAGTCACACACCGGGTCGTTTTTTTTAAACGGTTTGCTCGCAATAATCCCTCGGCCCCTACCGGGAAAGGATTTTTGGATCAGTCCCGGCCAGGTTTGGGTGTAACAGTAACCTTCTACTTCATCCAGGGTAAGAGTTGGAGGTGGTGGTGACTGGTGCTTTTCATCTTTAAAATATTTTCGAAAAATTTGGTAATCGAAACTTTTCCATCCTTTTTTCTCAAATTCTGATCGCACAATACCTATTTCAGGGCAAACAGTGTTTCGTCTATATAGATAGGCGACATGTTGACATCTTGCTGACTTTTGAGCATAGCGCCATTTGTCTATCACTTTTTGTACATTACACTCTCTCGAGTGTTTAATAACATCTTTAGGTTTAGGTGGGGGATTATCAAGTCCTACTGGGTATTCTTTCAACAGGCATTCAAGCACTAATTGTATATCCGTCGACTCTTTCCCAACCGGAATTACTACAGGTGGTGTTGTTGGCTGAACACCAGACGTTGACGGCTCGTTTTCGTGCGTTTTCGCCAGATTGACCAAAGATAATCGGCCAAAAAGGGTTTCGATATTCGTGCCAATTTTTACCACAGTTTCGTACTGTGGAACGGAGCAATCTTTGCCAGCTGTGGTCGCTTTACGCGGGTGCGCCAAAAACTGATTTATATCAGCCAGATCACTAGGTGACAGAGAACCAATATCCACAGCAGCTTCTGTGGCTGCAATAAGTGATTGTCTAGCCACACTTGCTGATACGCATCTGAAACCATTGGCATTTTGAAGGCGATTAAGATCCATGGGTGGATTCGTTGTTGGTTTTCCGTTCGATGGCTGAAGGAAAAAGTTGTTATACGGTCTGTTCTTTGGTCTCCATTTAGCTAAGTATCTGTGAAGCATGGCATAATCGTCTCCACTTAGACTGAAAAGGACCGGCATTTCATTCTCAGTTTTGTGTTGCCTCACAGCAATTACATAACGACCTTTAAAAAAGTTTGCTTCCAAAAAATTGTCCACTGTCATGCTTAGCACGATACCTGAGCGTTGGAAGTTTTTAAGATAAACTATTGCCTCCAAATATCGAAACACCGTGGTTAGTTCTTTCTGGGTTAAATCATCTTGAGACAAAAAACCCTTTACTTTCTCTCTCAGCCTATGGTCAATGACTACGTCGAGGGAGTGCTTTGTCAAAGAGTCATCGTCATCGTTATCCTCGTCACCAGCATTGCTGTCAGAATATAACTGATGAGCACCAGTAGATGTGGAAGCCGGGGCGTCGGAAATTACATGTCCGACTCCTCGAAATGCATTAATTACATCGTCAGTAGTCAATCCCGATGTTTTGCCGTCACAAAGGGCAACAACACGATCGCGAGATATCCTTATGAATTTAGTAAATTCATAAGACCGCTTTATCGCCAAATTCAACGCATCGGTGCGTTCAGCTGGTGTTGCGTTTTCCATGCACCGTTTAAGATGTTCTGACAAATATGTATGTGACTTCTGGCATTTAGGACATATAGCTGTAATTATATTACCTTGGGCTACGTTACCTTGCCCTGAGTGACCAGGAATGTCCGACGTCTCCGCATCTGGCGATTCCAAGCGTATGGATTTCGATGGCTGACCAGTCTGCTCATCTGGAGTCCTTTTATTCCCTCTATCTAAATGATTTTTAAAATAATATTATAACATTAGCAAGAATAGCCTCCGTATGGATATAAACTTATTAATGATTGGCTATTTGCTATTTGGATTGTCGGTTTGTTTGATTGGTATTTAACTTTACGACGACTTCTATTCGTGTATTTAAAACTCTATGTTCTAAACATATTCTAAGAGAGTTGCTTCCCTTGCGCTATGCAAGATCAGCAGTACATTGCGTTAAGGATGGACAGCCCCTTCGAGGTCAAAATTTGTCATTGATTGTTTTATTTGTTTATTAGAACATTCTGGTTTTTGTCCTGCATTTAGCGACACTTGCAATGAACTCAATCATAATTATCAAACTTGAAATTGAACGGTTTCTAACTAGAATTTTTATATAAGGTTTCACTTAATGCAGGACAAAAATGATAATGTTCTTATAAACGAATACAAAAATAAATGAAACATTTTGACATTTCGAAGTCAAAATTTGTCATCTATTTTTGATTTGTTTACAAGAACTAGGGTTGTAAGGATTCATCGAAATATCGACTTATCGCGATAGTAAAGGTTCAGATAGTAAACTGTCGACAATCATACGAAACATCGATAACTATCGCCGATTGTTTCGTCAACTATGAATATAAGAATGGACAGCTTAGAACATTCACTATTTTCTAAAAAAACATACTTCTTGAAATTCGGCATGCTAATTAAGGTATCTGTTATTTTTTTTATAAGGCTTACATTTCAATGATTTATATATGTCGCACAAAATCATGTTTTCTTTATTAATTTGGGGAAAATTACTATATATTCATTGCCATCTAATAGTGTCTATAAATGTATATTTGTTGCGCGTTTTTTTATTTGAAGGACACATTTAACGCATGTATTATATGCGCATAGTCTGATTGAACTGATTATAATCGTGACAAACCTGCGCAGCTGTGATACATACTAACCTGAGTGTATTGTTTATAATTACCAATTCTGTCAATTAATATATATATATAAGTGATATATTTTATACAATGCTATGTTTTGTGCAATGCAAATGTTTATATTAAATATACATATGTATATTTTCTTCAGATAAAGATATATATATATTTAGAGAAGTAGGCCGAACCTGCATTACCCCATGCAGATGCCCTCTATGTGTGGTACTATAAACCGTACTAATAGGCAAGCCAAATTGTATGCGTGTAGCTCGGTGACAGAAAAGTTAAAATTGCTATTAATCTGACAAAAACATTCAAGATGTGCAAAGTACTGAGTCAACTTTTGAAATCTATATTTTATATATTATTTTAGTAAATACTGGAGAACAAGAAAGTGTTCTAATTAAGAAATAATTTAAAAAATGGACAATTTTGACTCTCGGAGGGGCTGTTCAGTAGGACAGTCGGCATTAAATTTCAATATTGTCATATTTTTTGCGAAATTCGGTTAAACTTTTGTTATCTTTATACGAAAAAATGTTATGGTTAACAAAGATTAATACGTCAAAAACCTAATGAAATAAAAATTGTCTATGAGTGTCGATTTCAAACCTCTTATCTTAGATTAATTATGTATCACTTCTAGGGCTAAAGACATACCAAATAATATAACTCAAATAAAGTCAACTTACCTTCCATCATGTCTTTGAACTTTAGCTGGATGCTCGTAGAATAATACAGTTTACACGCAATATAGAAACAATATTTCAAAGCAATATGAATGGAAATTAACCAAACAATGTATAAAGAAATATCTTCTTTTCTAAGCGCTCGAGAAAGGCAGTAAAAAAATCCAAGTGAATCTTATGGCTTCCGATGGAATGTAGCTATATGGTACCACGACCTCCTGCTTTTATAGTGATATTTTTGGACGAAACTTCTGTAGAATTTTAAATGACTTTTCTTTTATGTCTGTCGGCATCGCTAATCTCCAATTATGTGTATTCCTACTCTTGGAGTTGAATATGAAGTTGTTAATTGAAATACACCCGAAATCCCGGGATGTCATTCTAACAAAACCACATTCAAAAGAAACAATCATTACTTTTTTTTTCTAAAAAATGCCCGTTTATCCTTTCAAAAGGAACAATTTTGTATATGCAAAATTGGGAAACCTGAGAAAATTCCTAAAAAATATACATTTCAATTGAATTTGTTTTTCTATTATTATTATATGGTATGTATTCAATTTTATTCATATCGGCGTTTACAACTTATTTCAATAAACCCATCCTAGCATTAGCAAATCTGTTGAAATATCTAACGAAACGAAAATTTTGGTGAAATCAGTAACTTAGGGTAAACCAAATTAAAAAAAAAACAATTTAATAAAATCAGTCTGGATTCATTCTAATTGATAAGTGTGAGAAGCGTGATGTTTGTTGGAAACGGTATTCTATATTTGGTCTCACAAAGTTGGTATATAATACCAGTAGACTTAACACAAATATATATTTTTACAACTTCTCCAATTAAACCAATCCAACCGTTAGAAAATGTGGTGGAATATCTAACTTAACGAAATCATGTTGTAAATAAATGGCAAATGATATTAAATTAAACAAAATGAGAGGATGCTTTAGACCGTTTACATGTGTAAGTTATTTTAAATCTAGTTGTGGAAATATTTTATACAAATATATTTTATACACAGATCTCTCAATTTGCAAACTTAGATTCAGGTAATTAATATACAACAATGCGATGCATGTGATAGGTTTTGCCGTAAATTTCGGTTAAACGTTTGTTTCCTTTGGACGAAAAAATGCTACGGTTAACAAAGATTAATAACCTTTATAACTCATTTTAATACAACTCATCCTAATAGTTATACCCGTGCAATTTGGCATGATTGTTAGTGACATAATAATCTAGCAAACATTATCAGATTTTTTCAATTCGTCTTACTTTTTTTAAACATTCGCTTTTTATTGCAGAAAGTCAAATTTTAATCATTAATTTAGGGAAAATTGACTTTAAAAGAGAACTAAAAAACAAATATGCACGAGGTACGGTTTACTAGATTATTATGTCAATAATAAGAATGCCAAATTTCACAGGTGTAGGACAAACATTGTTTTGAAAATTAAAAAATGAACTGGTAGAAATGAGGCAAAATTTGCACAGCAGTATACTTGCAAGGAACTAAATCAAAATTATCAACCTTGAAATTGAACGGTTTCATGTAGCTCGGTGACAGAAAAGTTAAAATTGCTATAAATCTGACAAAAACATTCAAGAAGTGCAAAGTACTGAGTCAACTTTTGAAATCTATATTTTATATATTATTTTAGTAAATACTGGAGAACAAGAAAGTGTTCTAATTAAGAAATAATAAAAAAAAATGGACAAAAATATGCAAAAATCTGTTAAACGTTTGTCCTCTTTTGATTAAAAGCTGTTAGGGTTAACAAAGATTTATAACCTTTACAACTCATTTGAATAAAACTCATCCTAATATTTGATGAGTTCCTAGCAACAGGGTATTTGTTAATGATATAAAAACATACCTACAAGCCAGGTGTTTAATTTCCTCCAGTGTATTGTTAGCCTTAAATGATTTGTGCTAATTGACATAAATCGAATTGTTAGATCAAGTCAATATAGAGCCTTATAATTTAACTAAAGACAATATTTTACTTTTTAAAATAATGCTTTGAAAATGATCCTTGCAATAAAAATATCAGTATGGGCACTGTTTTTTATGTCATCTATCATGTGTTACATGTTATCAGCTCTGTAAATGCATACGTTTGAGGTCTGTAATCTAAAGTAAACCAAATTTACTCCTGATGGTGGTTTGATATAATGTAAACATTTAGTGGTTTTGCTTTACTATAATGTAGACATGGTATTGCCATTTGAAATATTTTAAATTGACTTGTATGTTTGTAACTAAAGTGTTGTATTTATCATAATTTTATTATATCTAAATTGTCATTTGTTTTATTAGTTGTGTTTTAATTATTATTTGATATTTTACCTGTTTTTCATAAAAATACGCAATCGGAAAGCGTTTAACTGCTAAAACTTTAGTTTATTTTTTGTTCTAGAATTTGTACAGACAATTTTTTTTTTCTAAATGACTGTGTAAAAAAAAATTAAAATAATAATAGCTATGAAGATTTTTTTATTGTTGAATGCGGGTCTGTATGAAGGTGTAAAAGATAAGCCATTTGTTTTTGAAAAGTCTAAGATCTTACCGGCAGCACAGGTGTTACGTGTTAATTACACTCACTCCAAGCGGAATCGAAAACACATTGTATTCCGCTTGGATTTGTATGTGAATTAGACCAGCAGAACGCTATCGAGGTGTTTGTTCAAATTCCAGCAGCATACCGGCAACTTAAATGAATTCATATTGCCATCTCATCCAATTTCTTTGTATTTAAATTATTTTTTTTTTTTTTTGCAAATGTTAGCAATTCGAAATTTCATATATATTATTATAAATGCAGAGAAAGAACATGTGCTATGCCTCCACTTTGGATATTTATGTAGTCTAATTTTTTAATTGTTTTATTCAAAGCAAACAAATGACGTTATGTCGCATTTATCACATACGTATTGCGTATTGTGAGCCCTGAATGATTGCGCGAATTGACATAAAATCACATCATTAACTCAAGTCAAAATAGAACTTCATAATTTAACTGAAGAAAATATTTTACTTTTGAAAAATGATGCTTTGGAATTTGATCTTGCAATAAAAATATCAGCATGGGTACTGTATTATGTCATCTCTCAGATGTTATATGTTATCTGCTCTTTAAATGCATCAGTATGAGATATATAACCTAAAGAAGGCCAAATTTAATATCCGTTTTAAAAAAAAATTGGCAATTGAATAAAGACAGTTTGTATTCACTCTAATTGATAATTGTGACAAGCTGAAATAAATGTAGAGTTAACAAAGATATATCATTTTATTACATTTTTTTTTTCTCAAAAAATCTCCTCCAAAAATACAACCCACGGATGTTGCGTTTGTGATACACTGTAGGCTCTCTTGAACATTACTCCGTTTGAAAGTGGAGATATTTTTTTTTTAAAAGACCGCATTAATTATTTAAATAAAATATTGAATTAATGCTGGAATAGTATTTAAAAAAACAATTTTTCTAAGGATTAATATCTCCTAGGCCAACTGCAGAGTGTGTGGGTTTACCACAGTAATATATAATGCTATTCATATATGTTAATTTGCATATGTTCTGCTATGAATAATTGCATCTTAGTAAATGTCCCTGCTGAAGATAACAGGCTTATTATTTAATTTGTTTTATACACTTCAAAAATCATAATACATCTATTTGACCTGTTCTTCTTCATAATGCCATATTTCCATTCGTGTTAAATACCAACAATAACCTATAAGCTTAAAAATACAAGCTAGGTTACAAAAGCTGGTATGTTTTAATCAATGAGTTAAATCAAATATTTCAAATCGACCAACCCTGATGTACACATTCTATTCTGCATACACTTGAAATTAGGCATAAATATAATGATTTATTTAAGTCGAATTTCACTCGTAAATAGATTTCAACTATATTAACTAGAGCGTGTTTATTATAAAATTCTAAGAACACACATGAGGTGTGTTATTTGTCTATAGTCTAGGCGGTGCCATGCACCAGTGTTGTTTTAACGTCAATACACCTCCGCACTCCTGCTGGGGGCTTTCTTCACATTCTGATGATAGTGAATAAAAGTCGCGTCAACAATATGGAAAAGCATAATTGTGTCAGCGTCTTCGACCAGTAACAAGTCTTATTTCTGCTAAAGTAACAATGGACAGCATACTTTGGATGATGTACGACGACCTTGAGATGGCCGAGTCTTCCTTTCAGAAGGCGTGTGAGCAGATGGTATTCCTCAACAAGCGACTGGATGATCTTCAATTACGTTATGAACGAGCGATTAAAGAGGGGAGGAGGTCATTTTGCTACAGTTTACGTCTGAAGACTGTGGCTGGGGAAGGCCTGAGAAATGCATATTATGAGTATGCATGCATGAAGGCTGACGTGATAAAAAAGCTGCGCTGCACTCTCTTTGGAGAAGAAATTTCCACGCAAGAGTCATATACAGACTCCGAAGAAGACTACGTTTAGAAATCTTCCAGTCAACTTACACAAGCAAAAGTCAAAACGGTTCTTATAAGAACCAACAATCTTTCCCGAGAGATTTTTTCCGGTGATTTGCACACATTAAATAAAGGCAGAATAAGCCAATTACAATCCATATATAGTTTTTAATATATTATCACACATTTGTCTTTAAAAAATGAATCAAGTCAAATTGAAAAAAAAAAACCACGATGTACAATAAACATCAAAAAGCACTAAGAAGGGAATCAAAACGTAATACCAATAACAATTGCCTTTCATATGGGTTGATTTGCTGTGTTTTCTTTAATTATGTATTTTGGAAGTAAGTGTTACCTTATTTTAAAAATAGACTAGTTTGCATCATTAAAGGCTTATTCCAATATAAACGAAGTCTGTAATTTGTAAGAACATCAATGTTCAGTGCGATTTTCACCTCCATAGGATACCAAAGTGTATACCACTTGTCTTTTAATTCCCATACAATAATATCATATAAAAACACGAAAAAAACATCGAAGACAAACACTGAATTTATAATAAATTAGAAATGTCCATACAAAACATGCATTTTTTTTACACAATTGATGCGCGACTAAAATACACCCAAGGAGCTTTATGTCAATTAGTGCACACGCTCCGGGATTAACAATGTTTGTTAATGATATAAAAACACACATGCAAGCCAGGGGTTAAATTTCTTCCGGTGTACTGTTAGCCCTGAATAAGTGTGCAACTCCTGATGGGGTCTTTATTCGTATTCTAATATAGTGCTTAAAAGAGGCGTTAACGATGTGGAAAGGCATTATTCAGTCAACGTCCTCGACAAGTAACAAGTCTTATTTCTTCTAAAATAGCCATGGACAGCATACTTTGCCCGATGTACACCGACCTTGAGATGGCCGAGTCTTCTTTTGATAAGGCGTTGGAGCAGTTCGTGTTACTCAACACCGACGGAGAGCACGTTTAGAAATCTTCCAGTCAACTACTTACTCAAGCATTCAAGGCAAGCAACGGTTTCCCGAAAGAGTTTTTTCCTGTGATTTGCACACATTAAATAAAGGCCGAATAAGCCAATTATCCATATATAGTTTTTAATATATTATCACACATTTACTTTAAAAAATAAATCAAGTCAAAATGAAAAAAAACACACGATGTACAATAAACATCAAAAAGCACTAAGCACGGAATCAAAACGCAATACCAAAAACAATTGCATTGTAATTGCCTCTTTCAAATGGGTTGATCTGCTGTTTTTTATTTGACAAAATACATTAGTTAAATAGTTAGACGGAGGCCGCAATTATTGAATAAAAGACCAAAAATTCCTGTTTCAGAAAGTCAATGCCCCAGCTTCATTATGTTCAGTGCGAGTTTCAGCTCAATAGGATACCAAAGTGTTAATTATAACCACTTGTCTTTTAATTCCCATACAATAATATCGTATAAAAACACGAAAAAACATCGATGACAAACACTGAATTTATAAAAAATTGTAAAGGTCCATAATACGGCCAGTGCCTTTACAAAACATGCAAACGGTTTGTGTACAGACGCTCTTGTGGCCCACGGGGCCCCCTTCGCACACGACTTCTGCGATATCTTTTCGGCAGTTGCATTCCCAGGGCGTTTGTAATGGCCCGCAGGATGGTGGTGGTCTGCATTCGGTTGAGGACGAGGATGGCGGATCATCAGTCGTTGATGGTGGTGGTGACAAGAGATGCATACTTCCATCGGCTGGAGTCTCGTCCATAACACAAGGTGGGGGTGGCACAATGCAAGAACTGTCTGATGAGTTGTCAATATAAACTGTATACTCTGGAACTTCACAGGCCATTGCACCAGGCCTTACATCATCTTCAAAGTGTAAACTTTGGTTCATCCTGCGTCTCCTCCTTTGGCATATAATATCAATCTCCGAGTGCAACAGATCGATGCCATATTTTTGAAGTAGCTCTATTCCTTCGTCTGAGCTATTTAAAATTATTTGGCTGTTGACCTTAATGTACTCAACTTCCCCTCTGATGATTTCTAAACAAATTCTTCTTAGGCGCAATTTATCTTCTTCTGACACAACGTTCGAATCTGCCATCTAAAAAGCAGACAAAATTATGATACTCATTCACTACAGTAGGGTCGAGCAAGGGATTTTGGATATAAAATTACCCAGGAAAGTAAAAAGAAATTCAAGGCTGTATTTCCTGCTTTTTTTCTAGATATAACTCACTATGTATATGCTCAGAAACAATAAGCCTTGTGTTGTATTTCTTTCTTTTTCTAGATATTACTCACTATACATATCGCTCAGAAACGATACCAATTCTGGTCTTTATATTTCACAATAATTAGTCTGATTTAAAGAATAGTAATGCATATCTAAATCGAAATGATCGAAAGGAAATTGACTGATTTCGTTATTTTCCAAAAGTTTTTGTTTGTATTCATTCTACGCGCATTTATTATCGAATGTGTTAAAAGAAAACACGTGAATGTTATACCAATGGACATAGACAGTTTACGTTTTCGACAAAAACTTACATGGTTCACATTGCTTTGTTGGAATGGAAGACTGTCTCATAACTATATTATCTCCAGTTGTTTTTCTTTGTCGCCATGTAGATGTGACGAGCAAAACCTGTCGACTAGTCGACCGATCGAGTAGGCGCTTATCTATCAATTTTATATTATGTTGTGGGGAATTCCACTGGAACCCTGTTTTTTCATTGGATAATTCAAACAGTGACCTTTCTTGAACCATTAATAATTGACATTATTGAACACGGCTTGCTGGGCGATGGCCTCTGATCTATATAGCCGCCATTGCAAAACCTGGGAGTTAATATAGATCTGATTACAATCAGATCAAAGATTAGATTGCGCCCTAACAATTCATATAATGACAAATATAAATCCGATTTATGGTTGTCTAATGTTGATTAGATGCGTGCTAAATGTGTGATAAATTGATGCATTACTTAAACCGTTATCATCGTTTTTTTATTGTTAAGACACACCTCTACATCTTTAAGTTCACATTGCTTTGTTGGAATGGAAAGCTGTCTCATATCTATATTATCTCCAGTTGTTTTTTGTCGCGATGTAGATGTGTCGAGCAAAAACTGTTGACTAGTCTACCGATCGAGTAGGCGCTTATCTATCCATTGTATATTATGTTGTGGGGAATTCCGTTGGAACCCTGTTTTTTCATTGGATAATTCAAACAGTGACCTTTCTTGAACCATCAATACTTGACATTATTGAATACGGCTTGCTGGGCGATGGCCTCTGATCTATATAGCCGCCATTACAAAACCTGGGAGTTAATATACATCTGATTTCAATCAGATCAAATATTAGCTTGCGCCTTAACAATTCATATAATGACAAATATAAATCCGATATATGGTTGTCTTATGTTGATTAGATGCGTGATAAATGTTTGATAAATTGATGCATTACTCAAACCGTTATCGTTGTTTTTTATTGTTAATACACACCTCAACATCTTTAAGTTTGGTTTGTGTGTATTTATCATTTCACACATAATGTTGCCTGATAGATTCACAGAAGGTGCTGACCGTAGTACTAGGAATACATATGAAAACATATAGACTACAAGTTTTTATTGTTGCCGTAAACAAACAATTTTTATGCAAATCTGGAAATATCTTTCGGAAATATTTGTGGCCCTGAAAAGGGCCTTAGGAACAAACGTCGCTGGCTAGCGAGAGAGCGGTGATCTTAGGGACCGTTCAAGCTTCTTGTAGCCGCAACAATTTCGGTTGCAAGTCTTTGTCGGTGTCAAGTGTACCGTATGGAAGCACCGCAAACACCGTCTCTTCACTAGCGAAGCCCCTGGGACTGGGTGGACATGACCTTGACAACATCTGAAGTTTACCACGCCATCTTTTTCCATAAATATGGTATCCCCGCCACACTGGTCGCATTCACAGCTGGAGGTGAGCCATCCAGACTGTTCAATCCAAAATGGTTTGTACAGTGCAGCTCCTTTCTGTGTGTCACTCATTCTTTCTGCTGGTTTCTTTCTGGGGCAGGCTGGCTGACTGGCTGGCTGAATTTAAGAGCTGGTGTGTTAAAAATGACGTCTTGATTCAAGCAGTGAGATTTGTCAGATGCCCAAACATATTTTTGTTTAGCTTTTTATGCTAAATTTTCCGTCTATTGAAAACAAAGCATTCCAGTTTAGATCATCCCACTTGGCCGCTGATTGGATAAACCATCCGCGTGACACATTCGTCTGTCGTTCTGAGAACTGATTGGTCGAATGTCATCAAATCCCAGGCCGCTCATTCGATTACAGTCCAAATTCCTAATCACGCAACACCCCAACTCCCCACCCTCTCCTCAAGTTATTGGTAATATTATATCGTTATGACATCGTTTATATAGATGTCTACATATATCTTATACCAACATGTCAATCCATGAATGATGAGTTTATAGCATATCATACCTTGTCACATGTAAAATGTCTAATATTGTATGTCATGAATGTATGTCACATTAAACTGACATTTGTATTTTGTCAGTGTATTACACTTATCTATACAAGTTAAGTTTCTCTTTATGATATTCACTCCTGATGATGGTTTGACAAGGCACTTACATATCGTGTCAACAATGAATGGTTCTCGTCACGTTATTCTATTATGTAAAGTTAATCAACAGTGGTCATTTTAAATCTGCATTATTAATGTTGCAAAATCCTAACATATATGTATAAATGAAACATAATTACGGAGTATTTCGCAAAACCGTTATATAGATGTTCCGAAAAACTGTTACAGAAAACGATTGAACGCTTCGTTTTGTTCAAATGGACTGAAAATGTTTACGCCGTCCATATTTAATAACAATAATCTAACAATGCTCTTTATTTGCATAGTTTGTAGTACATAAAAAAACTGATATTAGTATGACCACCGATACGTTTAGCATACTAGAGTATAGTGACAACTCCAAAGAATGATGAACAATTCATTATGACTGTATACTTCGGTTAATTTAACTGGCAACGGACTAAATTATGTTTCTTTTCAAGCACTAAAGATCAAATTCCTAAAGAACATTGTAGCTCAGTTGTTTATAAATTTTAATGCCCAGTGTGTGATCGTGGCTACATATGTAAGACTGATAGAAATTTAATTGCTAGAATTAAAAGACATAGCAAAGTAATCAGTGAAATATATAATCATGTAAATAATTGTGCAGAGTTCCAGCATATCAAAAATATATACTTAGTCTTCCAGATAACTTAAATGATGATAAAGCTGTTGATCTACATGAAGTTATTTTTGCTAATACTGAGATAATAGACTCAGCAAGACATTGGTCGGTTCTCCTGTTCAAAGAGGCCTTAGCCATTCGCAGATTAAAGCCTTTGTTAAACCATGGACTTAAAGCCTCTAAAGAATTAATGTTGTTTAAATAGATTGTTTATGTTATACTAATGGCTCCTCTCAGTATGATATCTTATATGATGTTTTAATTTACTGGC
>JAUJPO010051538.1:0-15127 GCA_032270745.1 Tiaropsis multicirrata
AAAATTAGGAGTCGGGTACTGGCTAGGTAAAATCGGAAAAACGTTCACACGGGAATTAGCGCGCGAGAGATGAGGAAAATAACAAAATTTAAATTCTGAATATCCGTAACGAAACGTTTTCCCGATTTTTCCGCAAATGATAATTTCTTGCTTATTTAGGGTCTTTTAAACGATTAGTTTACTAGTCTACAGCTTTGTGTGTAAACGTAATCCCAACCTCTTACTCCGTAAAACTCTTCAATTTTTGCGTTTTCATCGATGAAAACGAAACTATTAGCTCTAGTGTAAACGAGGTTTTAGTCTGGATCCATAATAATTTTTACCCATTTCACTAAGCTCACATGAGAAAAAAATAGTATGGTAACATTTGGCAGTTTGAATTCGCCGCACCAAAATGACAGTTGAGTTAAACCAACAACTCGCACATAAAAAACAGAGAGATTTCAAACTGTCAATCAGAACATATCTTCAAGACCTTGATGAAAAATCAATCCAATGTGACCCGTCTACTTTTGAGTCGGGTAAGGATCGGATGTAGACGGGATCCTATTTATATCGCGTATGTGAAAGAAACAATCTATCCAAATTTAGGATCTTTTTTTTTATCACGCACATGGAAAATAAATAAAATGGTCGTTAACGTGTGTACATCGTGCAATGGAGATTGTTATAAAGTTTTTGTCACCTTGTGTAAGATACTTTTAAAAGAAGAAACTTTCGCGTGGTCAAGAAATTCGCGAAAATTCAATATATGCAGACCAGTGTTTTCTGTAGATTGGAGGGGGTCAGGATTATAGCCAACATGCCTGTAGTTTCTTTCGAACATAAGTAGGCCTTGTGTTTGGAGAGAATGTTAATCAATTAAATCAATCTTTAACAATTGTCATTATATTATCGATTTTTATTGTGTTACCAGTATCAGGGAAATGTTAAATTAAACTTTAACAGTACTTAACATTTCCCTGCCAGTATCGACCGCAAAATTAAATTTTCGTTAAAACAAAACTTCAGAATCGAAGTAACAACATAATTAAAAAAAAAGACCCTACAATACAATAATTCGAGTATTAAATCTCTTGCATCACGAAATTAAATTGCCGCGAAATTCGCATTTGGCGAAATGCTCATGCAATATAAAACTATTCTTACTATGAAGTTACATACTATAAATGCTATATAATAAACAAATGATATGACATTCTAAAATAAACATTCTCTACTCTTATCTCTATAAAATGAGTTTCAAAAGATTCTACCGAAACATCTTTAGTAAAATCGCAAAGAAAAATTGCAAAACTTTTTCTGTATTTCAATGTCGTAGAGACTTGTATGAGATTTGGAAGAAGACTGTCAATTACCGCATAGTCATAGGAGAAAGAGTTATTCCGGCAACACGGGCCGTCGCGGGCCGTTTTCATCGCAAATTTCGCGCGAAGTTCGTCTGAGTTTGTTACTAGTCTAGAATTCGAGAGGCTTTCTAGGCACAGATAAAATATTGTCGTTTTAAAACAAATTTGACACCAAAATAAATAATATCGTCATATAAAAATAACAACACGAAAAAATAATGTCTAAATAAATACAAAGACAAAACAGTCGAAATAATTTTATTAAATACATTTTCCAGTTGTGTTAATATTCGCGGTTTTCAGTTACGGCGAAAGTTCCGTTTTGCGGCATTTAAAGGACGAATCAAATCTCTTCAAAGAGAAGAAACTTTTCAAATGATAATTTCAGTGAGAAGAGTAATGTTTGCGATGTTTTAAGGTTTTGTAATTTTAATAAAAATCAACATCTACTTTATTAAATGAAAATTTAGCGGTCATTTAGCAGTTATTTTGCCAAAAATTGCGTTTCGCGACATTTTAAGTTCGCGGTATCAAAGAAAAAAAAATGCTTTCGCTGTGCTTTAAATTTATTTTTCGGATAAATTACTTGAATTTCGCGTTTTTTGCTATAAATCTGCTTCTCGCGGCATTTTAATTTCGCCGTTTTCGACCGCGAAACTATGAAATTTTCATGCAATGAAGTACACGACAGCTGTTTTTTTTCAGTCCGGCAAAATCTTTACAAATCGGAATATTCCAAAGTGTTATTACGAAAATCATCCCAAAACAAACCAAAACTAATTTCACAAAAAAACAAATTTGGCATTCCGCAAAATTAGACTACCGCAAAAACTTTTTCAGCTCTTTAGATATTAAGCGCTCCTCTCGCTCCTCAATGTATAAAATTGATTGACCGATTAACTGACAGAGTGCATAAAATAAAAAAGAAAAAAGCTTTGCGAGTTTGGCGGCTGGATTTAGTCAAAAACTACCCGATGTCCCAGAAAAAGGTTTATTATCGGACAAAAGTGAAATTTTGAAAATTTTGTCCGACGAATAATTTAGTCTGACGAATAAAAAAAGTCCAAAAAAATAAGTTTCTTAGGCTAAAATTTCCGTTATTTTTGTCAAAAGTGACGAAATATTTGTGGGTGACGAAAATTGTGTCCGACGAATAATTTAGTCCGATGAAAAATTAGTCCGACATTGTTTTGTCCGATAAGGGTTTGGTGCTCTTCTGCTCTGGAGCCGAAAAATAACTTTTATTTCATTAGATCACGTGAATTTAAATGGACGTTCAACGTCTCTTGTTTCTGAGAAGCCATCCGCATTGCTGCAAAATAATAAAAATAAATACGACATCCGTCCAAATTCCGACATAACAGTCATTGAAGTTTAAAGATTGCATAATAAAGTATTGAACGTTAGAATTCTGCACTCTCAGAAAATTATCTGCACTTTGAGGTTAAACTTTTCAACATTTCAGTCAGATTTTCTACTTAATGTCGGAAAAATTGTCTCAATTAAAAACCTCATAGAATATTGCAATCATCTTTAAAAAAATAGAACAGTTGAGACTTTTGACGTTATATTAGTTTTGCAGTTCTGAATAAATTAATCCCAAGTGACATCTCGCTTAAATTAATGGTTTCTTTTTATGACCCATACTTAATACCAATACGGATGGTTCAAAGAAACAGAAATTTAACAAAAGACGTTGAACGTCCATTTAAATTCACAAGTCCGTGGATTTCGTTTGTTTACATCTTACTTATGGCTATGTTAACAAACTCTGAATCTAATTTCAATTCTCAAAGGCATTTACCATTCTTTCATCTTTTCACATTTGTTAATAACTTCTAAAACTCATTAAAAGTGTGTATCCTATGCCTTACAAATGCCCGCCGTTTCTGGCAGATAACTTATCTTAACTGCCAGAATCATTTCTTGATTAATGACTGTTTTACGTTTTGAATAAGCGAGTCATTCAATAACAATAAACGTCACGGAAAAATCATCTATAAGCTTTTATGGTAAGAAATCAATTTTAAAAAAGTGTAAAAATAGGTAAAATAAGAGTTTTTGTGGGACGCCCGGCACCAAATTGAGTTCTCTTCTAATTTTCCTCATTCTACCATCGGCTAAAATAAATTCCACCGACACACGACACTCAGCATTCATCCATATGCATACACATTCAAACATCATGTTTTCCATATATTCCAGGCTCAAAAAGCTTCAGCTACTACCAAACCAAGTGCAGGCTAAATTTAATTTTTCCCCTGGAAAGGTGTATTTAAAACAGTAAACATTTCGCATATCGTCAAACTCACAAGTAAGTAATAAGAACACCACCTAAAACGAAAAAGAAAAATATCAATAGAATATCGACCCAATGAGGTAGATTGATCAAAATTTGACGTACGAGATTTAGATTAATTTTTCATTTATTTCAGATTTAGTTTTTATTTAAATTTGGAAAATATGCGTATTTAATTTTCTGTTCGCATTTTAAAATAATGGCCGAATTGTGAAATTAAAAAAGTCAACATTGCAAATATTTACGGACTAGCATATTTGGTAACGTCCGAACCGAAATTTGATGTAGATTAACAAACTAAAAGCCTCACTCTGAGGCTCTTGGGGAATTTTTTTTATAATCAAAGATTTGTTGTTCTTAAGCAAGAGCCCAAGGGGGTGAAAAATATTACATTTTCAAAATAATTTCTAACAAAAATCATCCATACCACATAAAAGCCCTCAAAAAACTATATAGAAGACCTTTAGGCGAGAATAACCGATTTCTGTACTGATCTGAAGATATTTGACCTCAAAGATGGCTTTTCTGGGCTTTTTTTTGCCAATTTTGATCATTTTTCCGTCCTTTGAGGTCAAATATCTTCAGATCAGTACAGAAAACGTTTTGCTTATAAAAAATTTTCCCCAAGAGCCTCAAAGTGAAGCTTTTAGTACATCAAATTTCGGTTCTGACGGTACCAAATATGCTAGTCCGTAAATCTTTGCAAGGTCTATTTTTAATTCGGCCAGACTGGAAAATAAGCCTTACACTCTAAGCTTAAGGTTCTTGTTACACCAGGTCACCGTTGTCGTTCATTGAGAACTTTTCCACGCGACAGCCATAAGCAACGGGAGTTAACTTGAACACGGTGTGGATGGGAACTTTGATGTGCGCTACCTCGTCTAAATGAGAAAGATGTAAGAGATAGTCGAGCGCGGAAATTTAAAATAGTGAAAAACATACGTAAGGAAAACGTGAAAGTTGAAGGTTAACGATAACACAACTATCAGCCTTCAAGTTTGGTCATAGGTATTAGTATATTAGGGATTAAAAGCAATTCTTTCTCACCCGAAAAAACTTTATTAGACATAGTGTGTCATATCCTCATCATTACGAACTTTTCTTTCGATCTTACCTGGATTGTGGTCAAGAAAATAGGCCATTAAACACCTTGCCGTCGTCTAAAAAAAATAAACAGATCATCACAAGTGTGAATAACAACGTATGACTGCTGTAATCACGAAACCCTCCAAGTATTTCACTTCTGATAGGTCCAGTTGCTGTGACGTCACAAAAACAAAATATTAACGACATCGTGAAACTCGGAAATTTAAGGTCCACGGTCCACTTAACTCAACTTTTTACGATGCACCTTATTATAACATTGAAGTTAATTTTCAACGCAAAACAAATTAAAGATTTGAAATGACTGAATGAAATGGGGACATTCGTTAAGAGTCACGAAGAGTGAGAGTAAACATAGAGAGAATATCATCATACCCTGTGAGCGACGATCAATACATCATGTTGTCTCTCCAGTTCCTGTGAAATATATAATATCAAACTATACATATACATTTACATAATGTTGCATCTTCATTCTAGTCATATTTAGCTGAATGGATCTTTTACGTCATCTCCATCGCAATATCATTTTACTCATGTCGTGTTGTTCATGTTCTCAACACTCTCCGTCAAAAAATATCTGTATCTGCCGCTGGCTTGCAATGGTCATAAAATTGAAATCGTGGAAGAGGAAGTCTAGCTAGTGGATTAATTTTCGCGTTGACTTAATTTCGCGAATCGAGAAGTTAAATATTTCGCGTGGATTTAATTTTGCAAAATCACCTGTTTTTGACCTAAATTCTTTGGTTTTCCTAGGGGATTTGGACAAAAAGCATGAAATAAAACATTTGGCGAAATTTTAATTTATCCACTTAAGAAGGTTAATCTCCAAGCAGATCCACTACTTCATTGAGTTCCGTACGAGGATCTGCGAAGGTTCATCAAAAATTTCATACAAATCTACGTAAGCTATTTTGTAAGGAGAAAAGATTCGGCCCGAGCAGAGTGATTTTTTTAGCCAATCACGGCGCTTCAATCCGGCAAGTTTCGGGAAATTTCGGGAACGGATGAAGACATCAAAGTGATATATCCAACCTCTTCAGATAATATATTTCACTGCATCCCTTTAGAGCAGAGCGTAATGCTAGCGAAATACTGATCTGTTATCAGATTAACTTAAAGAAAGGTAGGAGCATCCAATTCGGATACACTTCTTTCATTATAAAAACCATCCGAGGCTCGAATGACAATGTTCTTAACTTTGATCCACATAATTTCTCAAATTTCCCACCCCATGCTTAAAATATGCTTCTCTTGGTCTAAGCTTTCATTAGGAAAAATTCTCATGATTAAAATGTGAGTTCTTCGTAGTTTTTGGTAAATTTTACGACCAGGCTCGATGTTCTTACAAACTTTGTTCTTTTAATTAAAAAAAAGAGAAAATCTTACCATAATTACGGGCTCCAAACGTATAAACATGTCTTCGTATGACTGTAACAAAAAAGACATGAATAACGAAAAAGATGAAACACATCGCATCATAACATATTTTTTATTAGAACATTGTGACCCGAGAAAGTTGGACACGGCCAGGGGGAGGCAACTATGGTGAAAAGTCCAGACGGGTCCATACAAATCAGGAGAAAATCTTGGATGATTTGCATACCAAAAACAATACCAAGAGGGCATGGCTGCTAAAACTCATATTCTCTACATGCAAATCCAGAGAGGTGTTAAAAATATAAATGCTCAAAATCC
Source organism: Tiaropsis multicirrata (assembly GCA_032270745.1). Classification (NCBI taxonomy): domain Eukaryota; kingdom Metazoa; phylum Cnidaria; class Hydrozoa; order Leptothecata; family Tiaropsidae; genus Tiaropsis; species Tiaropsis multicirrata. The sequence goes on from JAUJPO010051538.1 coordinate 6,451, forward strand.
AGGAGGGGGGGGGGGGGGGGGTCAAAAAAAAAAAATTCCAGGGGTATAATTTTTTAAAAATATTTTTAAAAATTATGCTCCTATTGTATGTTTAGGGCCTTTCGAGTCTTTGAATGGTTCACGCCCTTAATCACGCCCTTAATCACGCCCTTAATCAGAGGCATTCAGATAACTTATGAGGTGTTAAACATAGAGAAAAAGATGGGTTTATTTGAATTTATTGTATGAAAATTTTTAGCAATTCTTAGATTAAATTTCCACAAGCACAAGCGGATAAATAATGAGATTTTTTCAAGTTTTCAGTTTTTCTTAACTTTGAGGGGATTCGAACCACTAAATTCACGTTGTCAATGATTCTGAATCCAGCGCTGTATCCGCTAGGCCACCAGGCCACAGCAGAATACCGAATTTAATAGTTATTTATCCTACGACAAATAATAACACTCAGGAGTACATATATAAGGGGGTGAACAATTAATACGAGTGAATCAGTGGACGGCGGGGTCGCAATTTCTAGGAGGTTGGTAAGCAATCGCTTACCCTCGTATTCCCTTCCACTCGAAGCCCATACCCTAACTGGAATTGATAGTAATCTCTGTTATACATTCCAGTGAGTATGTTATTATTTATCGGAAAGTAAATTTCCAGTTTAGCGGCATCTTTAAAACTGTACAATCTTGTATTGTTAAAAGGAATATATTTTGAAATACTTTTCCATTCGAAAGTTACATTATAATACTTCATCAAAATGTCCAACAATTTAACGAATGTAGTAGAACCTTTAGTTTCTAATTACCATCCATGATACAACTATTCAACACTTTCACAGGGGGTAGTCTTTTCTCATAATTTTTAACTGTAAAACACAAAGAAATCTCTTTCAATCAACAGCTTTCAACAATTTCCCGTTCGTCTCTTTCAACAATGGCAAAACCGATAAACTCAAAATACACAGAAAAATCATCAGCGACGAGGTTGCCAGTGGTGACCAATAAACAAACTCTTGAAAGATGAAGGGAATTAAAACGCAACAAAATTTGGCAAATGAGGAACAAATCCCGGAGCCGGTGCTACGGACGGTTGTCGGTAGAACTTCTGCCGTGTATAAAAACATAACGGCGGAATAACCGCCTGCTATACCACGTGATAGAAGCACCGTCACCACGGAGACCAAATGCGGAAAGCAAAACATGGTTGATAGGTAACTAACAGCGTTAATAAGCAGGCCGATGGCGATCGTCGGTTTCCGGCCTAATAGATCGGCGCTAAAGAGCGCAACGAAATATCCTGGAATCTCACAGGCACTGATAAGAGCAGATTGCAGTAGTTGGCTGTCCGTCAGTATTTGGCAATGTGCAGTTTTCTCACGTTCCAAGTATCGAAAACACCGTTTGTTCTGCACTGTAAGCGTCGTCATGTAGATGAAACTATAATAGTTCATATGAGAGACGGCAAAGAGGAGAGCCAAGGCTAAGGTCTTAAATCCATATCGGTTGATAAGGAAACGGAGATTAGCCTGTTGCCGCACCGGTCTGTCGTCGTCCGCGTTTATGTGACACACTGGAACCGGAGCTTTAACCAATTCTGACACGCGTGCCAGCGTCTCTTTGAACTCTTTCTGTTTACTAGAGATTTGTAAGTAACAGAGTGTTTCTGGAAGCCACATTATGGCAGGTATGAAGACAATGGTGGGGCAACTCATAATAACGATGTATTCTCGCCATCCAAACCTATTTAACATGAAGTAACCCATAAAAGTGGCATAAAACAAACCCACTGTATGCGACGCTCCAACTATAGCGAATGCTCGCACCCGATGTTTCGATTTGACCGATTCGTTAACGTAAATGCAAGATATGACCATGGCAGCTCCCGCAAACGCCCCGTTGAAGAAACGTAACGCCACAAACATGATAAAGGTGGTAGCACTGGCTGCAAGGACGTAAAAGTAAATACACAAAACGAGAACGCCTAACAGGATCTTTTGGCGCCCGTGGATGTCCACGAGGTGGCCGAAATAGATGGAGCCGATGCTTTCGCCGAGGTAAACCGAGGATGAAGTCAGAGCTGTCTGGAAGCGAGTCAAATTCCACTGGCACTCTATGTAAGGTGATATATGAGCGGCCACGTGGAGCGACGTTCCCACAATGAACCAAACGGCGGAAATAATAATGGTGACGATGTACGTGAAACGATTGGATGGTAATTCTTCAATGAAACGATGGTTGACGCTCCTTCCTCCTTGTTTACCCATGATATTTTTTTTCAATGTTTGGTTACTTTTCCTCAGCTTTTTATTTTATAATTTCTCTTAAGAGAAAAAATTGAAAATATTTTATTCCAACAAATAACCTTTGCATTCTACACGTATCTATTGGAAACCTCAGATTTATAGTTATATCTATTTATTCTTTTTCTATATATTATATCTATTGGAAACCTCATAAGATTTATGATAAAAATACAAATGCAATACTGTTGCTTTTCAATGGTCACCCAGTAGAACACGCAAGTAGAAAATCGGATATGTTCTCTCTCACCCCAGTGGTAAAACAAAGAACTACAAAGAGCCACCCCACTGAAAAAATTATGAAAGAACAATAGATGTGTATGACCCCACTAGAAAAACAGCGTTTCTGGAAGCCACATTATGGCAGGTATGAAGACAATGGTGGGGCAACTCATAATAACGACGTATTCTCGCCATCCAAACCTATTTAACATGAAGTAACCCATAAAAGTGGCATAAAACAAACCCACTGTATGCGACGCTCCAACTATAGCAAATGCTCGCACCCGGTGTTTCGATTTGACCGATTCGTTGGCGTAAATGCAAGATATGACCATGGCGGCGCCCGCAAACGCCCCATTGAAGAAACGTAACGCCACAAACATGAAAAGTTGGTAGCACTGGCCGCAAGGGCGTAAAAGTAAATACACAAAACGAGAAGAGCCACCCCACTGAAAAAAATATGAAAGAACAATAGATGTATATGACCCCACTAGAAAAACATTTCCATTCCACCCATCCCAGTGAGTTTGAAAGATTTGACTTTCACCCCATCGAGCTTTGTGGTATCTACATACTGGGGCACAGAGACAGGAGTGTACTTTAGCTCTAAACAAAATGTGTCCAGGTCGAGAATCTCAGTACCCATAGTCTAGATCTAGACCACTAATATCATATAAACAGGAACCACCACCTGACCCATGTGGTGGTGCTTACGAACAAAATTCCACTTAAAAGTTTATTTAAAACACACACAAAAATAAACACATATACGTTTTCTCAACTATCAATCTTAAATTGAGCTATGATGCATGCGATAGATTTTTGTAGAAAAAGAAGTTACCCAGCAAGCTGTTGAAGTAATTAAATGTTTAATTAACATCATCTTTAATTAAATGTTTTTTCATAAGAACGCCAAAATTTTTGGAAGTGTGTTCTTATTAGCCTGTAAACAAACCGTACTTTTTATGTAGCTGACGATAGTAGGGTTTGTTACGTTTAGAGCGATTTTGTATACAAGCGTGTTTTCAAATAGCATCTACATGGAGTGCGACATCTTTATTGTCACGTGGAAAAGAAAGATAACCCAATTCTCTTGAGCTTGAGGAATTGTTTTTATAAAAAGTTTAACTATTTTTACACGTTGTTTTTTTATATAAGAATGGTGTTTTTTTTCGTTTTATGATGAATATTCATAACTTTTTGGTCGAAATTATTCCTAAAATATTCTTATATTCTTACGTTCTCATCAATCCTAAGATTTTAAAAGTATTTAGGAATAAATCCGAAAATACAAAATCTTAAGATGGCATTATCCTTTTAACTTTTTGGCCAATTTCATCATTCAAATTCTTATAAATTGTATTCTTATAAAAACTCTCGGCTCTCGGCTACCCAACAAGCTGTAAACCAACCTCTACTCTAGTTCCGTCTGGTTCAGGAGATTAAAGTTTGTCATTCATAGCATATCTTAAAAAAAGTACCAAAAAAGGCCTTATCACGGAAAGGGTTAAAAGATTAAAGATTGAAAGTGTAAAAAAGGCGATAATGAGCTTACAGACCTGTTCGAATCCCAACTACTGCCAGGCAGAGTGTGGCTGGGAAAGTCTGGTCGATGGCATAGACATTATACCATCGAAGGAAATGACCACAGTCAAGGCAAAATCGCTCGGACACGCATGGTTTGTCATAAGAGCTACGTTATACTGCAAAGGAATCGAATTCTGCATTGTATTTCTCAAAGTGACCAGAGGGTGAAAAACTATCTTGAAAATTTCATGAAGTAAAAGATGGAAAAGGGGTGTATCTTTGAATATAAAAGTTTTGAAAAACATATTTTTCATGAATTTGAATCAGTCCAGAGCAACTTTGTGTACCAAAAAAGAAACTGTTACATAACACAAAATAATAAAAAGATAATTATTGGTCTGCGCAGGTCTGTGAGAAAAAACAGTAATAGTTTAGTAGTCTTCCTTACCTCTCCACCGGGATAACGCCAACCGATATGAAGAGGACCAGAGCACGAAGTGAAGACACCTGGAAATTTACGTTCTAAATCTACAAACTTCATGCCGTGGCATTCACCCTGAAGAAAAATGAGAAAAGAAATCGCGCATAAATTACTTTTACTGCATTTTTGAAAACAGGCTCAGATATTCAGAATTTCAAGTCTAAAATATTATGTGCTAATGATATGCTTATTTTTCGAAAAGCAAGTTAAAAGTATAATACAGACTTGAACATCTAGATCGAGGTCTCATTATGCTTATGATAATGCTTATTTTGACAAATCTGTGTCTCGATATGCTGTATAATTATAGAGTACTTTTAGCAGAGAGGCATCATATGAAAAATAGTATTGATAATTGATGAAAAAAGGCTCTATTCGTTCAGAAAATTCATAATTTTTCACCTTGGGATGAAAATATGCGTGAAAAATCTGTTGCCATTGTATATACATAAACACGCGTTAATCTTTTCAAAGTTCCGTCAACAAAATTGACTTTTGGACGGCCCTGAACTAAGGCTAAAAAGCCTTTCAAATTATAGTGAGATTGTCAGTCACATTTATTGTTCGTTAGTAAAATATGCTCATAGTTATTGTTTGTTTTGCCGTAAAAAAAGTATCTGTAGTGCTATTTTGGTTTTCTCAAGGTTCGAGCGTCAAGTGCTTTACCATTTATACACGAAAAAGCTACGTTTCCTGTCCATTTTGACAATGGGACTAATGCTGCCTGGGTCGGATTCAAAACGAAAACGTTAAAATGGAATTTTCTTCACTCACGTTATCTAGGTAGTTCAAGTTTCTCCAAATTTCACTTGTTCCGGGTAGAAATTTACTGGTTTCTATACATCCTTTGGCTGGGCTCGTCCAAGTCTGAAAGGTTGAACAAAATGAAATTATTAAAATGTAAAACATTTATCGCAACAGAGCTTCATCATCTCTTTAAATCTATGGGGCATAATATATTCAAAATTTTGGAATATGATTTTGCTATAAAATGATTCTTTCGACGGCGAGTAGGTAAAATACAAAATAGATTTCGCCTGGGGCACATCAGAAATGCACCGTTCTCCGCAAATGAGAACGAGCGACCTAAATTTTGCGGGACAACGGCGGTCACAGGTTGCTAGCTTGATGTTGTCCTTCGATTCATCTCGCTTATGTCAGTATTTTTCCGAGAGAGAACTTTCAGGTAGGAAAAAAAAACAAATTTATTTTATTTCTATTGTTTCTTCTTTAGATACTTTTAGTCTACCTTTCGGATATCTACCTTAGGGGAAAAAATGTTTGCGACAAGAATTTTTTGCGAATTGAACTCTCCAAAATTGCGTGGTTTCCGGTGTTTTCCCTTGAGGACACTTTTGGACCGGTCACCGTTATCCTCGACATGGGAAAGGCCAATAGAATATATATTACAGGTTTAGCTTTTAGTCGACCGGTTGCTTGCCGCGTCGAATAAACAATATTGATTACGATCGGCAAAAGATTGGCAATCAAAACCTTTGCCCGAAAAGTTGACTGAAAGAAGTGAGCATTGACTTTGGACGGTCGATCTTTTGCCAATTATAATTGACCATTCGATTCGACATGGCAAAAAAACCGACCGATTTAAAAAAAAAGCCTTGAACAAGACTTTTGAAAAAAATGACAAGATTATGAGAAAACAACAAAGACGAACGAATTCCTCTTACTTTTAAATCTTTTAACGGTTCTTTTTCAGTGTAACGCTTTAAAGCTTCAGCAAACTGAAAAATAAGAAAGAACGATATATACAGTATCTTAAATGAATCCATGATTTCATAGTGGCGGTCATCAGGAGTATTTAAAAAATACATGAAAGTACATAATCTGTCCCAATGCCTATGAGGTTGAGTAAAGACCCTTAACGCAGGTCATGTACCAAAGGTTATAATTGATATAGAAAACACTTGTTAGCTAGATTACTAGACAGGGTGTGATCACTGCAATTCTACGATCAAAATTCCAGTTTATCTAATTACTTTTCCCTGGTCATTAACAGCTTTCAAAATTATACGTTTTAATAGGTAGCACCTGGGTGTATTTTAGCTATCTGAGAGAATATTTAGAATATTTATGTTCGTCCACTCTTCCGTCGCATCAAATTTGCATATCATTTTACCTTACCTTTTACGTTGTTTACCTTGGAAAAAACGAGATGTTGTTTCAAAGCAATAGTCTTACCATGAAACCTTGTTTAGTGAGTCCACTTGATCCACCGACTTTCTGGTCAACATTGTGCTCGCATTCACCGTGCTAGATGAAAGAAATGGAAGACCGTTCTTTTTTTTGCCTGTACATTTTAGTGTCTAAAAGTGACACAAACTTGACTGACTTGACTTTTCAGCACACCTCTGGTTGAGGGTTCACACTTGTGCACTTTCTCTCGCCATCGGGTTCTTTGTCACGCGCGTATCATTCTGCCGTTGTTAAAGGGATTTTATCTTGCCATCTTTTTGCACCTCTTCTTCATGTGCCTTGGAATTCATTTTTCAAACACATTTTGGCAAGACTTTCCATGGGCAGTCTTGTTATATGTCCAAACCAAGACAAGCGTCTCTTTTTGATTAGATAAACAATCGGCATTTGGAGTTTTGCTCTCTTACGCTTTACATAAGTGCCATACCTTTTTTGTGTACTGTTTCGTTAAAATGAGCTAGTGTAGGTCAAACTTTAAAACCCTCATATCTACTTTCAACTAAAAGGAACCAGAGGTTGGTTCATAGCTCGCTGTGGATAGCGGAGAATGTACTCTATTTTAGGATCCCTTCAAAGCAGCCCGTTTAAGGCAGAGCGGGGTGGGTTGCCGGCGTTCGTTTAAAAAGAAAAAACGACTAAAAATATCCGGTATCGGCAATTACTTCGCAGAACGAGAAAATTTACAAATCTTATCAATTGAGAGAAAACACGATTTATTTATATCGGTACTAAAATTACTAAGATAACAGTGATACGATGTTTAGCCGGACGAGTAGAAATTAATACTGAAAATTTGGATTAGAATAATTTGCTATTATTACTATTATTCTCCATAACACAAAAATTCATGACGTAATGCGGAAAATGTTTCATTTTTCTTAACTATTATCACCCCAACACCACTAAAAACCGGGGCGTTTCCGTTTTATTGTTTATGACGCAAACACCTGACTTTTTGAGGGTGTTCCCGTAGAAAACGTTATATAACGGTGCATATCATGAATTAACAACACACATTACCATAGTGATGTAGAGTGAGCGCTTTTGCGTGTGGATGTTCATAAGATAGTACACAATGTGACTTTGTAAGTAACCTGCAAAGAAAAAGAGAAATTACGGGTATAAAGACACTTCTAGTGAAACTAACAAATAATAAGCAAGGCAATCTACTAGCAATTCCTTTACTACAGTACATGACGAAATATTTCCAAGAAAGATTACGAAAACCCCTCGAGTAAAAGGACTTTTACCATGTAAATTTATAATCAAAATTCAATGTACTAATATTTCAGCCCTAAAACACAGCTGGGGGGGGGGGGGGGTAAGTTTCTCTACCGTTTTAAAAGAATAAATGGGATAATTCTTCTTGGTTATTGAGAGGAGGGAAAAGTGTTCGAGGTGGTACGCAATGAGATGCATCATGGGTAATAATGTGAGGATGTGAGGATGAAAGATATAGTTATAACTAACTCAATTCTTATCATTGTTGATCATTTTGTTGTAAAAAAGCGCAGAAAATCTGATAAGAAATTTGAATCCTCTCATTCGATAGTGCTCACTATTTTCAATAGAGCTTATTATATTTAAGTGGCGAAATTGTCTCTTCTTCAAACTCTGATATATAGTTGAAAAATCTTATAACACTAACAGATGGGAAGGATGAACAAGAGTTTTTTCTAGTCAAACCCACTCGGAAATTGTAAAAATAAAACATGAGCATAAAACATTTACCGTTTAAAGTATGTAACCATCTATGAGAGGGGGTATTTCAATATTGATTACAGAGAGCAATAGCTCAGTAGTTTAAATACAATGCACTTTCACAAGGGATTCCCACTTCGCTCTGTTCAATACTCCGTTTCTTTCATTTACAGGTCTACCTGCATATCAACTTCAATTTTTTATCAAAAAAGGAAAACGTAAATTTTCATGCATAACTTGTTGTC
>JAUJPO010051549.1:0-15123 GCA_032270745.1 Tiaropsis multicirrata
GTTACAATTGGGCCTTCGAATAATTGGAAAATACTGAAGTTGAGCCCAGTGCGTTGCGCACGTTCGACTATTTGATAATGTACACATGAATTAAAAGACTTAATTAAGAACTGCTTGAAACCAACAAAGCTAAGAACATTAGAAGGCTTCCTATGAATTTAAGTGTTCTTATAAAAAAACGTGGAATTCCTTTTGAGAGGGCGGGTTAACATTCAACACCCATTGAAAATCTTTTGGAGGAGAGTGAAAGAGGCTCTACTAAAGAGAGTAAAATTATTTGAAAGTTTTATCCAATTCTTGATAGGATAAGAAGGGATTTGAAGATTAGACTAAGAAACCCGGTCTGACTTTAAAACAACATCCCAAACGATGAATTGAAAAGAAAGATGGTATACAGATAACAAATAACTTATACGATCTTATTATACGATTTGACAAAAAAAGACTAAAGTGAGGTGAGACGGCGAGAAAAGAGGGCCAAGCTTCTTAAACGATGAAAGATAAAAAGCTTGTAAAAATATCTCCTCTATCCCCACGTATCTAACTCAGCAACAAAATGAATTACAAAATGTCAGGTATTACCACCAACCAAACCACCAAAAACTAACATCAGCGTATTAAGTGGACTTAAGGAGACATTCAGACACTTGCAGACATCTCACAAAAACCATCAAAAACCGATCCCACTCCAAACACTTTAGTTTATATTGTCAGATAACAAAACTGAAAAGTAAATAAATATTGAATTATCTGTCCATCATTCTATAAGAGGATCATGACACCTACCCTTCACCCTTCACGACGTGCAATCAATGAGATTTGCTGGTACCGAAGAGCATGACAAATTACTCAATCATACTGTAGCCTGAGTCGTGTGAGATGGCATACCAAACACTACATATGCAAATTAGAATCTAAACCGGGGGGGGGGGGGGGGTCACGCATGTTGTCCGACCTACGGTATGTGCGGCCCCTAAGGGTTTTCAAGGTTCTGACCAAATCCAGGTGCACTGTAAGGGTGAAAAATTTGAGAACATTTTGAAATTCTTTGCTTAAACCAGGGAAAACTGGTCGAAAAATGCACTGTAAGGGTCCGAATTTGAAGGTCCAATTTTTGGCCACACATATCGTCGTTTTTAAATCGAGTGACCGACCCCCCGGATCTAAAATCTTTCGGACAGGGTGGAAAAAAGGAAAGCCGTTTTTTCCTGGGGGTTGGAAAATTTAAACTTGAGGTAAAAATAGATTTGGTAATAAAAGAATGTGCGAAATGATAATATATACCTGTGTAATGTGGCATGAGACCTGTGTAATGGCTTCTAAAGGCCTGTTGGTTGGGTTGGTTGACGTGTTCTTCTATTATGACACTACACACGCTTTCGATTTAGTCATTGGTCTTTCTGCTTTCTTACAGCTTCTCTTGTCCATAATGGTAGGTGTATGAAAATGATGACGCGAATCTATAACAGAAAAATATAATATTGACATTATTTGATTAGACTACTTTTTCAAGAGCAAACCTTCGAATGTTGTTAACCTTTCTGGAAAATAGCCTTTATTTTATTGAAGAAAAACTTTTATTTTATTGAAAAAGAACCATTTTTAAATATTCCAACAACGTTCGGTGCCTGCTGGGAGTGAATTCGGATCTTTCGGGGTTTAATACTAGGGTTCCTTCACCCAACAAAGTCTCTAAAAATCACTTGAATAAAAGAGACAAATTTTTTTCTCGATGCTTCGTTCTCCAAACTCTACAACCTTTCGTGATAAAAAATCTTGTAAAAATAAAAAATAGCATAGAATCTTACCTTCTTTCTCCTTCTTTATGGAACCAAATGAAAAATGTGTTTGGTGATCTAATGGAACAGAAAATCTAAGATATATTTATGAAAAAAAAGACAACAAACAACATTGACATGCAACTGATGACCGCATCACAAAAACAAAGAAATCCTATGTTACATTATTGACAGCTGAGATAATTTGCATTGAAGGATTTCTAATCAACTTTTCGTGCATTTGACTATGAAAAGAAAAACATGTTAAAGTAATTAAATAACCTGTCTAACCGGTTTGTCACAGTTGTCCCATCTTTTGTTATTGTGTTTTTTCATGCGATTAAACGGCAGCACGTGCAGATTTGATAAAGCTTTGATTCATTTCTGCATCTAGTATACGTGTCCATAATATTTCTCTTTTGACAAAATCATATCTACCCGTCTTTATCTTAACCTAAAAGAAAAAAAAGCTAGATTTTTAGTTTTCTATTGTACTTGCCTTTGACCCCACCTAAAATGGAGGAAAGGCAGGAGATGAAAATCCTACGATAGCAGGTATTCACAACTTCACGTAAATTATCATTTTACGCCATGCGAAATAGCCAGTTGGGAGCTTACAAATACAATCACTTCAGATAAACGTTTTTATTTAGAACCTAGTTTATAAGAACATTTAGGCTGAGGTTTGTTCAAAGTTAACTGTAAACAAAATATATAAAAATATATGTTACCACCAACATTTTCTGATGGGAAATCGATAAATTATTTATTCATACAATCAATTCAAACTGAATCTGAAAACTTTATACATCATCAAACATAATTACAGTGGAACTCAAACAATAAAAAAATACTAATTTTATAATCATTATCACTTTGTACTTGCTAAGTAAATTAATTGGCCAACAAATTTGGCAAACCATATACAACCATGTTGAAATATTCAAAAGAAATTCTCTTTTTATCTGCTGACTCATCATTTTCACTTTCATTCTCCATTTTTTTCTCACTCGGGGCGGTACTTTGGGCACTTAACGCCCGCGAAATGGTGACGGGTGTGCTTTCAGCGGTACGGTTTTTATTCATACTACTATTGAGCTTGTTTTTACCGCCCTTTGCAGCAGCTTTTTCGAGGGCGGGCTCTTCCTCTTTTTTTTGTGGAGGAGGAGGCGTTTCTTTTTTAGGTGATTGAATTGTGCGCGCTGATTGGCCAATTGTCATACCATCCTCAAGAACATCTGTAAGATAATTCAAAACATGACACATGACATGACATGACAAATGGGAGGGGAAGCCTAACGAAGAATTCATTACACTCTTCTTTATTCATCAAGAAATTATCAAATAGTTAAGAATTTCCAAAGAATAATGCCATTTTCAAGGTCAAATTTATTTCTGGACATTATTCCTATATACATCTAAAATCTTTCTCTAGCTGATTCAACTGACCTATTTTATTTTTGGGATGATTTCGAACAATAAAAATATTCATCATAAACACCATTCTGTCTGTGTGTATTCTGTTGACCCACGGAGGTACTCATTTATACCTCCATGGTTGACCACAATAAACGAGAAATGATTTTCATCTTACGCGTAAGAAATCGTGAAATGCGTTGTTTGTTTTCTGACTCGCTGGTATACCATTGGTTTGCTAGGACTGAAGACACACCGCATAATGACAAAATCATCGCAGTGTAAACGGGCCTTTCCAAATCTAAATCACTTGGACTGGAAAAGAATGAAAACAAAATTTAAACTAAGAAATAGTGCAGAGCTAAAACCCATCAGACAAGAAGAAGAAGAATAAGCCTACCCTAAGCATAAGGCATAGGGTTTGTCCATGAACGAGGATGACAGCGCGTCAAAACAACGTCCAGTACCTGCTTTACAAAGCAAGCAGTCGGGCTTGTTCTATAAAAAAGGTTTGCATTGTTGAATGTGCAATCACGGTCATGAGGTTGTAGACTTTTTCTAACACAGCAGAAAACGAACAAAAACACAGCATAACTGCGTCCTCTTAAAACCCAACTCAATGCTTTTGTTGGCACCATGGTAGCAAAAGCTGACCTAATTTACATCAACCTTGAAGGAAGGAGCACATTTTTAAAAGTCTACAGACCTTTTGACCGTGATTGTGAAGTTATGTGGAGAGCTGCATAAAATGGAAAATATTTTAAACCTTTTCAATGTATCCAAGGAGCCCTGTCTCGAATTGCTCTTTGCAGTATGCACAAGATCTACCACAAAAGTCATCACACAATCACTGAGATCCAGTGGGAGCAAAGAGAAAGCAGGTAACAGAGCTAACAAACGCTCGTAACCGTAAAAGAGGACAGCAGGACTGGTTTGGAACAATAACTGCATTTCTTTTGCGTTTGTCACGTCTTCTGAACCTTTAATTCCTGACCATTTGGAGACTTTAGCTTTAAAGCGAATCATTATTTCATCGGCTACTGTCTCAGGGTGATTACGCGATCCTGACAAAAGTAAAACAAATGAATTCTAATACAATTCTGTATCGTAAAACCGAAAAAAATTATCATGAGATTGATTATGCTTATTGAGGAGAGAACTTTTCAAGCAAAGATGGTCAAACTGAAATATCTACATTTTTTACTTAAAGAACAAAGTTCTAAATCATTGGTTACCCTTGGAGCCATCTTGTAACGGATCCAGCAAATCTGTTAAAATAAAAAATAAAAAATTGTTAATGAAAATATTTAGGAGCCATATATCTGATTGTCACAAGAAAACATCGTCGTGGTCCTACCTATTCGAGATCACTCAACTTTTCCGTAGAAAAGTCTTATAAACGTTTGGAGAACGAAGCATCGAGACAAAGATTTGTCTCTTTTATTCAAGCAACTTTGATAGACTTTTATACTACGACATTTTCTCAAATTGGAAAATGAATTATAATGGTAAAGAAATAAGTAGAAAAGATACATTTAAGTTGCGATAAATCCGCCATAATATTTTCTTTCTCCAACACAAAATCTTTGCCACCAGTCGTCGACTGAAAGAAAAGAATAGAAAGAAAGCATATAATGGCGCATACCGCAGATTCACATCACTGTATCTATCTAATGTCTGTTCCTTTGTTTGAAATATTATCTATCATACTATTTATTTTAGCGTTCCAAATTGACCTTGCTTCAAGAAAGTCACAATATTCATTTGTAGCTAAAGAAATAATCTCGCCATCCCTGATTTGACATCCCATTTTGAACCCTTAAATCTGATTCAAGACTCTTTTAAACGTTTTTTAATCATAACACAAGGCCAAGAATTCTATATGCTGCTTTTTCATCTTACCACCTTTTTCTCCGTATTTTTACCAGCATTTTTGCCACCTCCAGCTTTGTCTCCTTTTCCACCTTTATCAAGTTTCGATTTGACTGGCGTTGCTGATTTCAAATGTTCTGCTTTTGGAGGAGCAAAGTCTAAACAGAGAATTGGAAAAGAAGGATAGGAATTGAATTCATAGAAACACTTTTATCATATGTATCCTTTCTCTTCCTTTCAATTCGGAACTCTCAGAAGAGGAGGTGCTGTTCAACTATATGTACGTGAAACGACTATAAAAAGATCATTAAAAGACATTATAATCCCAATTCTGATTATTTGAAACACAACGATGAAGTATGTATTCATATGGGAATGCTGTATTTTTAATTTGACATCGAAACTGCACTCTGTCGCAAGGACTAAATTTATGAATATCTTAGGAGCAATAATTTTTGGTCGAAAGTAAATTTTTCCATGTAGAAAATATTACCAGGATTCTAGAGTCAGTTTTTCTCGGCACGGGCTCAAAAAAGTTGGCAAAGAGGTTTTATAATTCCTTTCTCTGATTGACAGAAAAGGTTGTTATTGCAGTTATATTTCAATGATTTCAAAAGAAACAAACACATATTCTACACATGAATAGCGCGTTTATTATCGCGTTTCTTATCCTTATCGTCAGACGGCTATAATAGAAGACTAAAGACATCAGTCTTTACTCATCGCCACAACACTCCATGTATTTTTTTAAAATAAAATGACGTATTACTAGTATTACTAGACTACCATTGGCTTAGAATCAAATAAAGCCATTCGGTTGGTTAAATGTGACGTTACAAGTCGCGCGAATTCGAAAAAAGTACAACAGTTGGCAACAACTTCTTTTTTGAGCGCGGCACTTTTTTTCCAATGACGTATTCTTTTTAAGGAATTTCCAACCACACAAAAAGTTGGATTCAATGAGTCGAGACTGTGCTTAATGATGCTTTCTCAACGACTCTTCAATCTTGATTTGCTCCTGCTTTCACAGCAAGCACGGGAATTACGAACTACGTTATTTGGACGTCGAAAGAATGCTGGAAAAACGTTGTGCGCCTGCTGGGTGACCGCAAAATAACAAGTCTACAGATGGATATAACATCAATACTTACCAACTTCCCCTCGCTTGAAACGATGATAGAAAAATTGTAATGAGAAATCACGAGAAACAGTTGTTAATTCAGATTGTCGAAATACACTCAAGCATTCCAAGGGGAATTCCAGTAAGTCATGATCCGCTAATATCACCACCGTTTGAGGGATGGGATCTAGTGATAATGACTCGTGAATTTTTTTTAGTAATGGACCCATGTATGCTTCGAGGGTTGTGATAAGTGCATCAAAATGATTCTTTATTTCTTCATGTTCTGCGGTTGTTCCCATCTCTTTGGTATCCTGAAATGTAGACGTTTTTTCACGATTTATTTTTCAGGAACGATTCACAAGTGATATATGATAAAGAATTTCATATTACAAGAAATGTAATGTGATGATTCTAATTCAGACATCTTTAATGAACAAAACGGAATCTTTCAGTCAGTATGTAATCGGGAAACGCGATTTCAGACATTTCCGAGAAAATGGAATTTTTCAATCACAAAACACAGATATCTGGAAAATGCCTCAAAAAAATCCGGTCCCAGTCCACCTACTGTACCTCATTCTTCTTGTCATCGAAGAAAGCTTGTCTTCGTGCTATTTGTGTTTGTATGTAGATCTCTCTAGAATGTTGACAACGGATCATCGTTTTAAATTCAAACATCATCGCCAAAACATCATCCAGCAACTTCTTATTGGTCGATATTCTACCAATCACGTCTCGATTCGCTAAAATAGAAAAACAGAAATTTTATCATTGACAATTACAAAGAAAAAGCTCACAAGTGAAGCTGGATAATCAAGACACAGATCGATAAGTAACGAGACAAAAATTCGCACAAGTTTTATCATGTGGCCTTTAAGAGTTTGTTTGTAAACAAGGTTTTCTAGAAAATAGCGTCGTCATGGCTATACCCAAAGGGGTGGAGCTTACATGGGAGGGGACAAGAAATTCTTATATAGGAGCTGTGACCCCCGAGGACACCATCATTGAGGTGGAAAACATGTTACTCAATCAAAAAAAATACAAACTGGATCTTTTCTTGCTAGCAGTGTTGTTATGTTGTTTCTCCAGTACACCACCATATAAGAAGTCTTTGTTGGGCGAATGTTGAAGAATGACATATGTGATGTTAAATGGGAGTTCTTTAATGATTTCCAAATGTGTTTTATGGATAGACATTCGTTTGTACCACTGCGTGAGGAAGAAGAATAATTACTGTATTTTATAAAAGAACAAGCCATTCCGAGTGGTCAAAAAAAACTTGTCTGTGAAAAACGTTAAAAATGTCTTTGAAAGTGAAAAGTGAATTTTAACTTAAAAGGCTTAAAACGGTCATAACTTGGAAACTAGTGAATGAACTACTGTACATTTGAAAGGTTATACCTCAATATCTAAGTTCCTCTATTATGTTACATATTGTAACATAAGTGCTTTGACCGACTCGAAATAGGAAATAAAAACCTCATATTCAGCAAGACATGAGTTGACGTCATCCATTTGATTTTGACATGCGTTTGATAGAGATATCTTCTGTTTGTAGAGAGAAGCACTTGCGGATGTGTTTGGATCAAGGAAAACACGCTCGACGATCTCCTGACATTTTAGTGACGTAGTAGCACTCTAGTGAACAAGAAGAATATATATAAAACAGGTGTAGAGCATGCTTTAGCTAAGTTTAACGGCACCGTTCACAATTTTTGCTTTGACAAATTATGTATGTATTACATAAGTGTTTGTTAATAAGTAGATCTTTACACACAAAAAAACAAACTCGTCTCATAAGGCAGTGGTATTTCGTCAAGACTTAATGCAGACTTCGAAACATAAAAGATTTAAAAAAAGTCAAATTGCTTTCTTTTCATATTAGATGATTCGGCGCGTGGTCACATCTGAAAATGAGGTCGGAGAAAGCAATATAATTAATCCCAATTACCTGAAAAAGAGCTAACAACTGAACACAAGAATGCGCATCGAACGATCCTACGCATTCTAATAAATGGTACGAAGCGTCCCTAACAACCGTTGCCAAGGAGTGTTGAAGCCCCATTTGTAGAGCTTGAGTTAAGTTGTGGACGGATTGGAGTTGTTGACTTTTGAAAGCCTCGAATTCGATCATCAGATCATTAGGTGTTGAGGTGATGGATGTTTTGGTGGGCTCTTCAACTTCTTCAACCTTGTCAAATTTGATCTTACGAAATAACAGTATTTTATAGATAGTACCTTAAAAGGGAATAAATTTTCGCGGCATAAATTTTCGCTGTTTTGGGTGTCAACCGCGAAATTAAATTCCACGAAACACGAATATTCTCACAATTAAAAAAATCACCCCTAAAATAGGGCTTTTTGTGGACAAAAAGTCCCCTCAACCGCGGAATTAAACTCCGCGAAACTCGCGAATTTTGAGCCTTAAACCGCGAAATTAAATGCCGCGAAAATTTCTTCCCTTAAGGTATGATGTTAATGATACAACAAAGGTGTTGTAATTTTAGCAGCGTTCTTCTTCGTTATTTGAGTGTCTAATTTTTATTTGTATAAAGCTAAAGAGATTTAGTTCATTTATTTCTAAGTCAATGGTGGTTGTTTTATAAAACAAAGCGAACGCTCGGTGAGTGGTAACCCGTCTTAAAAAAAATAAAACTTGAACTACAAAACAATTCTTACAATGGAAAGGTCCCACGAATCGTAACGGCTTGCGCAATTGAATTGACTCAACAATTTCAAGACAGAACCAATCTCAAGAGATGCTTCAGCGCTGAGCAGAGTTATACTTGAAGCAAGCGATTTGATAGAATTGGCCATCATGATGATATTTTCGGCAGCCGTACTTAAAGTATTTTGCCATTCTTTTTGCGTGGAACTCAATGTGGGTGTAATATCGACGTACTCATCAATGATCTATGAGATGATAACAAATTGTTAAGAATTGTTTACAAAACTGTATTCGGTGCAATTTGCTCCTCGTTTCTTCTCACAGTTCATTAGTTAGAACTTGTTTCCGGAATGGTTTAGGTGGTTTAGGTCGAAAACCGAAAAATTTAGTGCCCGTAAAAATTCTGCTTTTTTGCAAACCGCCAAGTTAATTTCTATTAAATATATACCCTGAGGTTTATGGTTTATTTAGACCATTTAAAGGATAATTTTCCCCTCTAAATTAAAGTGTTTGCACAACCATCAAATATATTTTTCTATTGTTTTTTTCTAGTTAATTTATTCAAACATTAATCGACGCAAGTTTATAATTCAGATTTTTTAAAGTATTTCTACCAGATCAACCATTGCGATATTACGGCCATAACTTATCTCATATGTTCGGTTTTTAATTTAGACTGCTTATTTCCGATCTATTTCTACTTCCCTTTAGCTCATACGGTAGAGAACAGTAAACTGTATTGTGCAGTAAATCACTGGGAAATGACGGCATGAGTGACGTTCCGCCTAAATCCACCCGGTAGTCTATTGCTAGTGAAAAGGGATAGACTCTTCCGTTGTATAGCCGCTACCGACAAAAGGCCTCCCCGATTAACTTACTTCTCTGCTTCCATTTTATTTTAATCGGTACATAAAGGCTAAACCCAGGGGGGGGGGGCACTCAAGGTAAGTGACCTACCGGACGTGCGGCCCTTAAGGGTAGGTTTTTCGAGGTCCTGGCAAAGGCCAGGCACGCCCAGGTGCACTGCAAGGGTATAAAAATTGAGAAAATGTAGAAAACTTTTGTAAAGACTGGGAGAAAATGGCCGAAAATGCACTGTAAGGGTCGGTTTTTCAGCAAATTTTGCACTGCACTGGGGTCCGATTTTGAGACCCCAATTTCTGTCCGAACGTACGGTAATTTCGAGATCGAGTGCAATTCGCTAAAATAAATCCAGTTTGTTTTTTTTCTTTTTTTTACATCTTTTTTTTTTTACATTTATTTTTGTCGGTCCCTTGAGTTCTGTAAGAAAATGTAGGCTTAAAAACACTTGCTTATCTCGAACCTCCGTTATATCTCGAACTTTCACTAAAATACATCTCGAAAATCTTTTTGGAAATGGCGATTCGCTAAAATTAATCCACGCTAAATTTTTCAAAAACACGATTCGCTAAAATAAATCCAAAAAACAGATTTTTGTGATTCGCTAATTAGCGCTAAAATTTCTCTCGCTAAAATTTCTCCAATTAAAGTATGTTTGAGAAAGTTGGGAAGTATATTATTTCATCATCTGTTGATTCCAATACAACGTCGTAATATGCACTTGGTCTCAAGTTATTCAAATGCATATCGAGCTTCAATTTTACCAAACTTTGGCATATACGACATTCTTTCTTTTACGTTATGTTGTAGAGAATTGGGAAGTACGACGTTGGACTAAATGTTGTAGACCTTTATTAAACATTAGAAAATCATAATTATAATTGCCCTCTTAACCCCGCTCAATGCTTTTGAAAGTGGTTTGTTGGCATCTGATAGCAATAACTGACCTTCTTTACATCAACTTTAAAGGAAGGAGCACATTTCTAAAAATCTACAGACCTTTTGACCAGGATTGTACGTTAAGTGCAGCATCTGGCAATTCAATACATTTGATAATATAGTTTCTAGGACCAAAAACTGGTCGGTCGAAAAAAAGGTCATAACTAATTAGGCTTACATTGGATGTGTCACTTGGTGTTGGACAGCATTGTGTTGGTGTTGAACTTGGTATTGATGACCATTTACCAAGTGTGATGTTGGTGGTAAAAGCTTTTCTTCAATTTTGTTGAATTGATGCGTCAATGCTGTGTATTGCCATGGTTGCATGTTGCAATGTTTGTTTGTTTTTTTGCTTACTATGTATTCTTTTTGTATCTTATATTTATTTCTAAAGATAATTTTGAGGGTTCTAGTTAATGAGACTATCAGAGTTAATGTTAACCAAACTAATCTGTGCGGCCGTCATGGTTCATTTTCTTGTTCTCTGTGATAAAATGGACTGGAAAAGGTTAAAAGCAAATAAAAATACCTATAACAAAGTTTAAAGAAAAGCTACAAAAAGTACTCCTAAAATCAAACTCCTTCACCAAAATTACTTATAACCCCCATAATAGTCGAAAAAATTCCATAAACTGACAGTCAAATCAATTTACTAGTAATAAAAATTATTCAATCACAATTTGTCATTAATATAATATTCTAAATTCTGATTCTAATCATTACATATTTTCTCAAATATTATTGAGGAAAAACAAACAGCTCGAGAAAAAAGACAAGTCTAAACAATTTTGAGTGAGTTTATTCATCTTAGAGAGATTCAAAGACGGTTCTACCGTCCTAAGACAAAATCTCTAATCGACGAAATAAGAAAATAAGACTGCGACCGCGCGAAAAAGAATTGTCACGGGTATTTAGGAAGTCATTTCTCCCAAACTCTACTGCCGCGCTAATTTTTCCTTTCAGCCCTGTACGGCTCGCAAACTCAGCAACACTAAATTTTCATGATTACAAATATTTAACGGACGATAAAATCGTCTAGGTTCAGAACAGAGACAAATGAGAAAGATTAATAGAAAGCTTATAGAATTTTCATTGAAAAAGAAATTTCGACCATCAATCTAATGAGCATTGAACCGCTCATTCAATCAATCATCTAATTTTGCAGAGAAACCTATTAGCTGCAAATACAAAATTGTAATAAATTAAATACCTAACCAATTATAAATTAAAAACAAATCTAAATTTCAACTTTGCTCATGAAATACAGTTCCGCTACTGCAACCACGGTAGCCAAGAAAATGGAAAAAATGACTCTGAGACCCAAATCATCGCTAAAAGCATACTGCGATGAAACATAACCAAAAGCGAAAGCAGCGCCCACGGACAAAAGAAAATTGATGATGGATGAGAATTGTTGTTTGGAGGTTCGAATCTCAGCACCAATTTCCTGACCCAAAGTCTTCTTCTTCTTTTTGATATTATGAACCATTATATCATACTCCTTCTGTTCCTGGTCTCTCTTTAACTGCGATAAACGTTTAACCAACTCCTCCGATCTCTTCGGCTCCGGAATATTATAATTGTAAATTTTGCCCGTTTTGACCAATTCTCGGAATTCTACAAAATTACTTTCCTTTTTAGGACGTTTGAAATCGGCATAATGTTGGTGAATATTGGATAACACATCGTACGATATAGATGTCACTTCTTCATCCTCACCATTTGGGGTTAAAGCAATACGAACTTTGGATCGCATAAAACGATCTAGATATCTATCTTCATACAACTGTTGTAGAAATGCCTTAATTTCTGCAGTCATGGTGACTCTAGTTTCAATCCCTTCTGCCGACATTTTTTATATTCGATTTTTATTTTCTTGATTTGTGTGTGTGTGTGTTTCTTCTTTTATCTTTTTTTTGTTTTTTTGCTGAAAATATATTAAAAATAATTCACTTAGCAAAACTATATCTTTACCCGAAATGAAACAAGAAAGCTTTGCAATCAAATGACCATCCCCTTGCTTGAGAATCACATCGGGTAGGTGATAAAGGAGAAAAGAGGAAAGTTTTACATAGACGACAGAAGAGTAAAACACTCTCCATCATTGGTGTTAGTCTCCCTTTTTTCTGTATCAAACACTGAATAACATACAAAACCGAAGTCGGACACGTCCAGGGGAGTAACTATGGTGAAAAACCCAGGGGTCTATACAAGTCCAGGGGGTATGCAGGAACAAAGGATACCCAGGACACATGAGTGCTAAAAATCATATCCTCAAATTAATTTCAAAGTTGAAAATCCCCTAATACATTTCAAATACATTTGGTATGAAATCTAGGGGAGGGGTAATTCTTTCAAAAAATGACTTCGAAAAGCCCATGGAACAATAATGACTACCGGACACACCATGATCACTTTTGGTTTCGGACACCCGGCTCTAGTGTACTAGGAGTATAAGGCTGATTATTACATATAAGTTCAAATTTGTCCTCTTTAAAATAACATTCAAGTTATAGAAATTGATAAACTGGCCTTTTTATGGTGTTTCAGCGGACCAATAAAAGAGCCCTTACCCAACCTAAATCCCTGTTTTTACAAGCCCCTTTACTATGAAAAATTTGTTTATCTTTTTGGATGCCTGATAAAATATACCAACTAGCCAAAAAAGAATAAACGATTAAATTTCAAAATAACTAACCCTCATATTCCAGAGGAAAATAATGCACCGGGTGTTTCATTAAAAATAGAGCAAATTTGATACGAAATTATGAGCGAACAAGAAATGTTATAAAAAAGCGTGTTTGTATCAGCGCTATTAAAATTTTACATTTCATTACTAGACTACCGTTGAAATCATGTAAGGTTGTTGTTGTTGTTTTAATCTTTATTTCCATTCAAATTATTCAATTATTTTGTGAATATTTCTTTTAATACTTCTTCTTGTCATGCGATTTTACATTTTACAAGAAGAAATCTAATACCCCTTTTTTCCAAAAAGAAAATGACGCTTTTTTTAATTTTTTTGAAAAAGTTTAAATTGATAGCTTTTCTATAGTTGTTCTCCAAATTTCACTTCAAACTTGTTCTCTTTGTTTATGTTGAAACACCCCGTTGAACAAAAAAAACAATTATGGTAATATGAATTTGTACTAAAAAATTTACAGTCAATAAAATGTTAAATGACAAAAGTCTCATTATTTTACTAATATAAAAAGTTTATAGTTTCTAGTTTTTCAAAACTAGTTATTATGTACATCTATAAAAACTAAAGAAACTAAAAAGTGGATATGGATGGGTGGCAAAAATACAAAAAAAAAAACGATGAAAGATGGTGGCGGGTCATTATTTGGCTCAAAAATTTGAAATTATCCACTTAACATTTTGGTGACTCTTCCCCAAAACAAAACAAAATACACGATTCATTAAACGGTAAAAATGTATCACGCAAAACCCAAATTTTGTGGCATCAGATATTTAAAAAAAGGTTTGATACAGTGTTGAGCCAACGATGTAGAAATAATAGATAACCAACTTGCCTTGATCCTCAAAAAACATCCGTGTTACGGTTGTAAAAATGTTAATGACATTTTGCATCGTAAAAAGTGCAATTAAATAAGAACTTGCTTCATCTGTAACCTTCTATTGGACAGAATCGATCACTTGATGTAAATCTTTCCAAAATTTGGATTAGAAAAAGTGTATTTTCCTAAAGGCAGCCTCACAGAAGGAATTTTTGAATCTATCTTATTAATAGCCGTATTTTGCAATCTGTCTGTAACACTAGGCGTGATCCCGCATTTTTTTAGCCTTGATGTCGTGCGTTTTTTTAAACACAGACCCGAATTTTCTTCATGTTTGGAATATTTTCCTTTAAAGATGTCAATGTACTGCAAATTTTTTCGGGTCTACTTTTTTGAAACGGACGAAAAGAAGGCTCCGTCGAGGTTAAAGACTCATCACTGGCGCCACTTTTAGCTTCACGACTCGTACCCCTCAACAAAAACCCAGGACTCCGACCGATAGGAGTGGGAGAAGTGTTACGACGAATTATGGGAAAAGTCGTCATGGCGGCTTTCTCAGAAGATGTTGTACGTGGATCATCTGACGCGCAAATGTGTGGTCGAAGCTCGGGAAGCGAGGCAGCAATCCATGCAATGAGACGAATGTATTCAAACGACTCAACTGAAGCAGTCATCCTCGTGGACGCAGCCAATGCCTTCAACAACATCAATAGAGAAGCGCTGATCCACAACATAAAGTATGCTTGCCCCGAAATCGCAACATATGTTTCGAATTGCTACGCGAATCCTGCAAGACTCTTCGTCATTGGGGGTCTTGAAATATCATCTCAAGAAGGCACAACTCAAGGCGACCCGCTTGGTATGGCTATCTACGCTTTGGGTGTAACGCCGATGCTGAACATCCTCCTGCTTCGTATTGGCAATCAGCACAATCGAATGGTTGCC
>JAUJPO010051560.1:0-15123 GCA_032270745.1 Tiaropsis multicirrata
TATACTGTCAAAATTATGACTTCTGTTTTGAGAAACTGAAGAAGCTCAAGGAAGATACAAGCACTTGTGTGTGTATCATGGCGATGGACCATAAGAACAGTTAGTTATCATAATAATACGATACAGCCATTTGAAGATATAAATGACATAAAATAATTTTGTCTTGTCTAATTTTATGACATGTGTTTGGTAGGGTGTAGCAGATTTAACGAATCAATATGTTTTTGCGTACCTAATATAATCCTGACCACCCCTTTCTAAACATTACCCTAACAATTTAACCAAATTTAGGTTTAATGATTCTTTTGTTATGACAGGATAGGGGAAAACAAAGTGTGTAATGGAGGTGGTACATTTGTATCCTTCTGTAAGACGTGTTTTGACTACTTTCGTGTTAATTACATGAATATGAAATTACCAATATTTCTACTTTGTGTCCATTTCTTTGGCTTGATTTTATGTTTTTTTATATTGGGTCAGCTTAGATTAGTCTTGTTTATGATTATGTAATTAAGTTTATAAAGTAAAAACCAATACTTTCTGGTAATTTTGCAGTTTTTGTATCATTATTTTATAATATATTTGCTACAAGTGGCTACAAATTTTCCAAGCAAAGAAAAACTGTGAATTAATGAAATTATCCTATTCTCAAGAGAAAAGTTTTATGAAAATGAAAAGATAATTATTTGATGTAATTTAAAACAATCAAAACAATCACATTATTAATTTTAATAGAAGCAGATTCAATGGTCTGTGAGAAAAAAATCTTCTAAAAAATTAGTGTCTTCAAGCATCAAGGAAGGTTTGTTTACATTTTCTGGTTCAGATCACATGATTATATTTTTCGCTCGATTAATTAGCTTTATGTTGCGATCTTTGTATGAATAATCGAGACACAAAAAAAAGACACCCGATGGAGGATTGGTTCTTTATGTAACATTTTTAATATCAAAATGTATCCAACATTATTATTTGTTTTTTTTTCAAATAAAGATTTAAAAATGAATGATCAAAATGATTTCCCTAGCTAGTAAATACTTACTGCGTCAGTTAATACTCTGCTCATGTTGGCATAAGCAACACTATACAGTGGCATTTGAATCGCCGTTTCAAAGATAAGGTCGGCTACCAATTCTAATTTAACAGCTGAATCAAATTTCAAATTGTCCATTTTGTCTACCATCTCTTTGAACTTCAGTGGTGTCGATTTATTTAAAATCGCACGAACCTTACGTTCTAATTCCTACAATAATAGAGAAATTTTAAATTAAATGATGCACAGGAAATTATGAAAGTTTACCATCGGATTTTCCTATGCAGATTATCCTAGCTGGTAAAATTACGATTTTCCTACCGGAAAATTCAATGTCAGTTTTAGCAAGGATAAAAATCCCAGGTAATAATTGTCCACTTTTCCTAGCTGGTAAATTTCTAAAAGAAACCACAAGTGATTATTCAGTCAAAATTGTTAAGATTACATGGTATTAAAATTAAGTGTAGTCGGTCGCAAGGGCTAGTGGATCGGTGAGACGAGATTGAGATCAATAGATTCTCAGTGTGCAGTTCCACTGTTGCGGCAAAAGTGTCGGGATTCTCAAAGTAGCGCAAGGACATGACAGAAAGAATGAGAGCTATCGAGCCAATGCTCGCAAATTAACGAATGCAATTAAAATTTCCTATCTATAGGAGTTTCCTGTTTTTCCTGTATGGTAATACGAAATTTTACCATAGCAAAAATATAATTATTTTCCTACCTGGGAAATTTTCAGATTTACCATAGAATTTTTTAGGTAGGAAAATCCTTCTTATCTGGGAGTTCGGCTCAAAAATCCTACCCTGTTTCCTAGCTGGGAAAAATGAAGTTTTACGATAGGAAAAATTAAGTTTTACTACCTAGTAATTTACTTTTAATAAGTTTTTTAAAGACGAATCCTCGTTTAGGCAAGGCCGATTTAGTTTTTTATATGCCATAAGTCAAACTTTTCTTGTTTATATTTGACCCACAAAAGGACTCATGTAGCTTCGCAGTGTTTTTCGTCAGCATTTAAAACAACAACTGATTTTACCTTAAGTTCTAGTTCCTCCTTTAATATCCATCCATCGCTAAGTCTGGAGCGCTTCCAAGGATTTTCGGATCGTTTAAGTTCACATGTCTCAATGCATGGTACGGAAACGATTTCGATCGACGATATTACGATTTCTTTGGACCTGGCTCCTTTACCATTGGCTATCCCATTGTTACCAATAGCTGACCTTAACGATATAATAGAGATTAGATGATTAGATGAGATTTGTATACTGTGTACAAATGAAGTAGAAATTTTACGTTAAAAAAGACAACAATTGTTATTGCATGGTACTAATTTTCGCGCGTACTAATTTTCGCGCAATTTCGCGCAGAAGCCCAAAAATGAGTCAGTGAGTGCGCGAAACTTAATACCAAGTTTTTTTGTTTTTGGAAAGAAAGTGACATTTATCTTTAAAATATTTCATTTTTATTTGTATGCCTAGAAAAAAATACATTGGAGGCCTTTGTGTACGAAAATTAATACCGATAATTGGAAGACGATTTGCTGGTGCGCGAAAATTATTTTTTCTTGATGCGCGAAAATTAATACGTGCGAAAATTAGTACCTCATGGTATTAGTTGTCTGATCAGCTTTTTATACAATGTAAAAATGCATAATTTAAAGTTTATTATTACTCTACAACAAAATGGTTGGGTTCTCAGACAATTAGGCAATCCCACTGGTGAAAGAGTCACTGCGGACCCCGGAAAAATAGGACAAATCTCTCTGGGTCAATAAGTTGAAACAACCTTTCTATTACAAAATATTTTGTGATGTGTGGACTTTTTTCTGGAGCACCCGGTACATAAAAATACTAACCCTAATTGTTTGGGAAGGAATTACTGGAAAATATAGACTAACATCAATAGTAATAATGCTCGAGATTGCACAGAAACAATAGAATGAAAAATAAAACAGTTTTACGCTTGGTCTTGCCTCGAGGACGAATTTTGAATTTCAATGTTAGAATCATTGTTGGGCATTGTCTGACTGTTCTCATTGTTGTGATTCTCCTCCAAGTCAAATTCAACTAAAATACATTATAAATTATTGCAAACTATAAAAAAAAAAACATATTTACCTAATAGATATTTAATTTCGCGGGTATTTATTTTCGCGATTTTTCGCAATTTTAGTAGAAATCGCGAAAATTAATCCCCGTGAAATGCGTTTTTTTGCAAAAATCACGATTCGCGAAATTAAATACCTTATTAAAGGTAACATTGATTCACGATTACAACCCAAGCTTCAGTGATCAAAACACTAAAAGTTCGGAGGTGGTTTATAAATAGCAGGCTGAAGAAAATACAGGCATGTAAAAATATGTTTGGGCTGATACGAAATGAAGGATCAGCATAAAATAATTGACAAACCTTCTTCAGACAAAATATTCCATTTATTTTGCGCTTCCTAAAACAAAAAGAGTGTTAAAAAGAAAAATTAACGCTCGTTTCTTACCCATTTCGGCTATAGAAAAAAATGAGAATAATTATTTGTCGACAATGATAAGATGACCACAGGGTTAGTTACGAAACAATTTCCTTTCTTCGAAGAATTTATTTAGTTCAATCATTTCAAATCTTATTCTGCCGATTTCAAATTAAAACTGTTATTACCGCATCATCATTATCGTCATCATCATCTTTTAACGAACTGAGTATATTATTTTCCATTTTTTCAGGTTCTGTCCCTTCAGCTTCATTACTGTCATTATAGTTGTCTTGTTTTTCTGGTGATTCTTCGAGTTTTGCATTCAATTCACTTATGTTCTTCTTTGGGGATTCCAAAGAACTTTCTTCAATACCAGACACAAATTTTTCAGGTGATGAAGTCATCATTTCCAAATTCTTGCCTTCAGCTAGACGAAGAAAAAACAAAAACAAGATTTAAAATAAGTCGTTTGGTTTCTAGTATTAGTTTAAAATTGAACAAAAATAAGCATTTTCAGTGCTCGTAAAACTTATATGTGACTAAAATTTATACCAAAATAATTTTATGAAGCTTAAGTTAAGTCAAGCCTATCTATCATCTTGACACAAATCATAATTTTCTGACACCGTTGTTCTCAAATCATTTATACATATATGTACTGTACCAAAATTTAGGAAAAGTCAAAAATGAAAAATACACACACAGAGATTTTTCAACAACAGTTAATACACAAATTCAAACCTGGTTCCTGTTTTGACAATTTCTCTACAGTTCCTTCAGCCACCAAAAGCCTTTCCTTGGTTGTTATTAGCTCTGAATTGACCAATTCGAAGGACTTCTTTAAAACCATTTCACTATCTTCGAGCCTTTTGAGTTTCAGTGAAGCTTCGCGTAACTGATTTTGCGTTTCTTTCGTGTCGTTGCGTGCTTCAGTAATTTCAGATTTGTTCGCATGCAGTTCTGTTTTGAAATTCATTTTCATTCGATCCATTTCAATGAACATAAGCTTCATATGGTTGTGGATGTTTCCATCAAAATGTGACAGAAGATCTGCATTTTTCATCTGTACAGAAAGAACTACAATATAGAATTTATCCTCTTAAAGACTCAATGTTGATGGTCTTCACTCAGGTGAGCTTACTGTTCGCCTTTATAGTGAAAACTTATTAAAAAAGATCAAGTGGAAAGAAAGAAAAATGACAAATGCGTTTTACTTGTTTCAATAAATTCCCGCCACTTTTAACGACATTTTTTACCAATCAAATAGATTCGCTTATTTCTAAAAGCCAAAGATGGTCTAGTATTACGTCACTTCTCGGAAAAAAGTGGGTGAGTGGAGACCTATCTTTATTAGTATCATTAATTATCCAAATTAAAAATTCTTCGTGCGGGAACTTGTTTTAGATTTCAGAGGCCCCTTAGCCTTATTTCTAGAACTTCCAGAGTTAAGTGCACATCTGAAATATACTATTGAAATATAAATTAAAGTTAAAACAAAAGTTGTATATGGTAGAAATCATTTCAAAATTCACACAATAATTTTACTGTACCTCAATTTGACAACCAATCCTCACAAAACCACAGGGTACAACTCTATTGTTGCAATCATTCTTAATATGATTTTCGACCTAAAAACAAAATGATGTGATATATGAAACGTGATTCGACTTAGTATATGATATTACCAGAGTCATATAATTATCGTGTGCAATGCTTTTATTTCGCATAAATCAGTTATATACTGTAGGTTCTGGTGTCTAAATGATTTTTGTTGTTGCATGCCTATATTTCGATGCGAAGTTTGAATAATATTAGTAAAACGTAGAGAAGATACTTGGAGAAGGTTGAGAGATGTACTTTGTGAGATGTCCCATGTCTGGTGAATTCAAAAAATAAAATTTTCAGAATATCATTCTCAAACCTGACTTTGTTGTAGAACCGCACAGCAACTGTTTGGACAATCCACAGGATATTTCGGACAAGTAGCATAGTGTTTCTAGCATGAAAATAAAAAGCAGAATGGAGCAAATGAAAAAAAATTATAAAAATTATTTTCTTGGTTTTACGATCAAATTGAAATTCTTTCCAGGTCATCTCAAGAAAAACTCAACTTTGTGTTCTCTTTTTTATTTTTAATTGCTGGATTTCCTTGTTTAGACCTCCGGCTGGGGTTTGAACCAAGAACCTTTTGGTTCCAGTCCCAGTTCTCTACCATTGGACCACAGTCACTCCCCTCCAGATGAAGTCATGCTTTAGCTAGCTAATATTCACACCTTTAAATTTGATTTATTTAAAAGTTGCTTGCAATAACTGCAATCGCCACGATAAACACAATCAACTTCATGCTTCAAAATGTCGATTCTTTTCAACTTCACACAACAACCAGGAAAAATGCATTTCAACTCTACAAAATCACAATTCTTCGAATGACCCTATTGATGGAAAAATTAAGAAAAATATTCATCGAGATATTTAAAATATTTGTTTTAAATTAATCTCACCTCAGAGAAATCAACGTGACCAAGTGAACCACTGAGAAATCACTCAAAAAAGCACTTATTTTCGCTCTAGTTGAGAAAATGGTCATCCCTAGTGGAAATCGGAGATTCTCTCTCACACCAGTTGTAAAACAAAGAGCTACCACACTGGAAAAACGAAAAAAGATTTTTCTTTATTCAACTCCACTTTACGCTTTTGAGACTGGGGTTTTTTATATCCGCAATAAAGATGATTACGAATAATCCCGAATATTCTCTGTCAAGTGAAATGATACCTCAATGTAATCAGAAATGGTTCCAGTCCAGCTGCATTCTTTGCCACTTTTACATTTCACTTTCAACGAGTTTTTGATGATATGATCCAGTGGCTCATTTGAAGTTACCTACAAAATGAAACACGAATAGTTTAGTACACAGCAGGCTTTCAAGCCACTGTGTAAAAATATTATGCTTAAAATGAAGATGAAAATTTCCTTGTAAGAGAATAAATAATATGAATAAATTTTACCTGGTCTTTATTGAATGTTCTTTTACATTTAGGACATGATAAGTTTGCATTGCTGTAAAAATAATTGAATCGATAGATAGTATGAGCTTGCTGCACCAATAACGAATTTCAAGGGGTTTACAAGAACATCGAGCAGAATTTTTTTAGAACTTCCAGGCTTAATAGCTAAACCTCTAAAACAATCTAAAGAAAAACTAAAGAAAACAACGAAATCTTTAAGGGTTATGATGATTATTGAGTTATAGTTTTGTATAAGTTTAGAGCTAAAAAGCACATAATCAAATTAGAAGATGAACGACTTAGCACAGAATGGAACTGGAGAAAAATAATTCACTTACCACTTAGCCCAGCCATCCAAACAATGTCTACAAAGCATGTGTTTACAAGGCATCTCTGCAATATCTTGCAGTAAAAGAAAACAGATCAAACAGTAATACTCGTGGATCTTCTGCCCATCAAGTTCAAAATCGTAATCAATATCATAGTTGCCAATTGATGCCGCCATTGTCGACTTCTACCGGAAGAACTGAAATATTTTAAGACATGGTTTTGTATATTATTATTTAAAATTACTTGATGGTAAAGATTTATCATTCGAGTGAGCAATAAAGAGTTGTCTATTAAATAACACATTGCAGTATGACATTGAAACTTAAATGGAGTAAATTTAGAACGCCATGAGTAAGTAATAAATACGAAGAGTACCAAGTGTATCTTCTCACTGATAAGTAAAATGATTTCTCCAAACTATGAGCTTTGTAAATCGGTGAGGGAAATAAGGACAGGATTCCGGTCTACTCACACTGTACTGTACCAAAAGAAGATGAAAAAAAACTGGTTCCAGATTAAAATACGACTCTGATAGTCTGTTTACATACACTTACCCTTTTTCAATCAATATACAAATGCTACATTCATCTATCTTCACAAATTAATTTCATATCATTAATCTTCATGACTTCTTCTAGATAGATGTTTTTTATATGCTTTCATTTTTACTTTTTTTAGCTGAAAAATAATAAATAAAGCATGTTTTTTTTTAATGCGACTGGATATTTTGGTTCTGTTGCTTATTTTCATTGTAACAGTTTTTCTTTAATTTCTTAAACTTTAATTATAGAACATAGAACCTAAAAAAAACTCCAAATATGTATGTATTTCAATAATATTAATAGAACAAAATTTAAAATAATTTTACATGAAATTCTATTCGCGATGAATATAAATTAACAATAAAATTTTCATGGCAGAATAAAAGAATAAATTAATATTTAATTTAATAAAATCATAGTCAAAAACAATTATTACATTTCCCTGGAAAGAAACTGAATCAAAACAGAATCCGTTATGGTAGGTTCTTCGTTACTTTGCTTCATGTTTTTGCCTCTGATCAATGACGAGTTTAAAGCAACAAAGGTTAAATGTAATCTCAGTGGCGTAGACAGGGATGACACAAAATATGCCTTGGAGACGTTTACGATGCATCAATCATCTATTCACATGTCGTAAAAATTGCATTCCTTCACAAATTTTCCCTGGCTACGCTACTGAATTTTCAAAGTTTAAAAAAAGTTATATGGAGATTTTAATTCATTCATGATTAAAGATATGAATCTAATTTGAATTGTTATTAACGTGTCAGAGCATTCTTTGGAGGTTTTTTCGTTAAAACGAATCAGGTCAAACTTTAAACGCCCATAATCTTCTGAGCTAGAAGGATTTGGTCCATATAGCTAGTTGGATAGCTGGGAGTCTCCTGTTTCTTTCTCTTCATCACCATCATATTTGGAATTCTTCTGTGGTGCAACTGAGAGCATCAAGTTTGATCAAAAATGAAGTTGACTACAACTTTTAAAGAGTTAAAGCAAGGGTCAAAATCAATAGGTACCTGTTTCTTAGTGTTCGTGCTGTTACAAAAATATAAAATACCAAAAATGAAAAAATAAAAAATATAATAAACAACAAAATTAATTAAAAAACTTTTACGTGAGATGAAAAAAAGATGCTTACCAAACTTTTTATCAAGTTACAAAAAATAAAGAAAAACGTTAACCTTTAGACACTGAATTGCCTGAATGTCATCACTGTGACTGTGAAAATTCATGAAAAAAGAGCGAAAGGAATGAGAATTTAAAAAAAGAGCAGTGACTAAAGGTTATACAATAATAATTTGGAATTGAGGCGATGACGAATAGCCATTTGGAAAAAGCATAACACACATTTCGACAGCATTCAGCGCCGGCATACGAGTTGATACGGTCAATATTCGAAAAAGTGTAAAGTATTCAAATCATCCAGGTATCATCCGCATTGATGTCACTGAAAGAGAAAATTATAAAGGGATGGTAAATTCACCCTGTGTTAAAGATCTACTGGGTGCGCCACAAAAAGGTTTCTCTCTTTCAGATGAATTTCTTTCGAAAATTATTGGGATTTTTTGAATATTTTTCTTTCATCTTAAAGAGAAAAGGCTAACTTAAATTTCGATGTAGCATACATTATTATTCTGATCAATATTTGAAAAGATACAAAAATTTGTATGAAAAAATGTATTAAAAATACAAATTTTTAAGATAAACGTTTCATTAAAAAAACTCTTTCGAAAAGGTTATCGGGGGATGCGAAGCTCGCAAAATTTAAGTTAGCCTTTCTGCTTTTCCAATGGAAAGGATTTTTATAGCTTTTCTAATATTCACCAACATTTACTTTAAACTTGTTCTCTTTTTTATGACACACGTTTAACAGTACTAGCTATTGAGGTTAGAAAGAAATACCTTTGTCTGAAGTGTGTCTTGATTCGGTTGTTCTAGAGAAGATTAAAAGAAAAATTCGAAAGAAAGTAATTGAGATAGAATCTTGGCATTGTATGAACTTCATCAAAGAACATTATCAAAATAATTGCAACAATTTAAGTTTATACTGATAAAAATAACATTTGTTTAGATTTACCGCGAGTGAGCAGTTTGAGAAATTTGCGTGGATTTAATTTTGGGAATGACCCTAAAAATGGCCATAATAATATTACCAGTGCATACCCCTGTAAACCTACAAGAAAAAGAGTATCTATTGATGTGGGAGGATTTAAGGGTTGAATTTTTTCTGTGAAAGTTAGTCGTCTATGATCGTCTTCCCAGGCCATGATCTTTTGTGCAAAGATTTTATGAAGTTTTAATGATCACGCGTTTTACCCCTCAGTGTTAAGAAAGTACAAGTTAAATGGGGATTTAATATAGTATAGTTAAATCATAGTTTAACTTTATTTCGGTTCGCACGCCCATTTGCACCCATGGTCCCTCCGCCCGTTCGGTAGTTTACGTACGTTCGGGAAACTCTGGCCTTTCTCTTTGGGAAGGTGCTTCGTTCAAGGTCTTTCGCTCGAAGCCGTTAGAGATTGCTGTGAAAATTAAAATTACCGCCCTCCCGCCCTACACATCGCACTACGCGAAAGGTTGCAGGCAACTCTCAGTTATGATAATATATAATAGGAGAGGGACAATTTTCCCAAAACATGTACTGAGTAGTTAGCCAATAATATTGCCAAACCACATATACACCTACAGTCTCTAATTCTCTGTGTTAAGAAAGTACAAGTTAAACAACTGTTATCGATCAAAATATCGCAATAGAGAAAATGTTTTTATCTGTTTCTAATTAAAATGTCCACATTATAGATAAATAGATTTGGCGAATTGATGCTTGCAAAGTGATCAAGCAAGGATCAAAACAAACAAAGCCAGGAGCCATAAAGATATATTTAAAATTTGTCTATATTACATTATAGAAGGATATTTGAAAATGAACGAAAACAATGTGGAAAAATATGTTGACATGAATGGTGAAGAGAATTCTCAATATTCACATCCAAGGAAAACATTACCTTTACCAGCAACATCTATCCTACAACAGCAGGATTCCTCACAAATGCTGCAAATGAAAAGAGGTTCGCTGGTCCTACCAAGAGTACCAAAGAATAACATCAAAAAGAAAGGTAAATTCGTTTTTAAAATTCTTCAATTACACGTTTTTTTTTATTAGAGCATTAAAACTCGAAGAAGCTTTCTAATGTTCTGAGCTTTTTTTTGCTCCTTAAAATGTTCTTAAAATGTTCCTAATTATGTCTTTTAATTCATGAGTACATATGATCAAAAATGAAGAAAATCTTATTTCTATACTCTTGATTCTCCAAAGCCTCCAAATATGTTGTTAACATGTTCTTAATTTTTGACCTTGAAGCCTTATGTTTGTGTATACTTTGTTCTTTTAAAAAAACTTGAACTTAAGTACCGTAAATATTCCCTTTATTTCGACCTGTCCGACTTTTTACACTACTTGAAAAATTTACTGTGTCAGATTTTAGTTTTACTTTCGGAAATTGAATGCTATATATCGACCTCAAAACTCTGAAAGCACCAAGAAATTAATATCAAGATATGAAAATGACAATATTAATAAAAAACGCAACCATTTCTCAAAGACCATCAGAAATTTTCAAGAAAGTGAAAAAGCGACCCTTCAAAGTTCGAGATTGAATAAATACTTCCTAGACTAGTTGATTTAATACTTTGAATATCGGACAAAACTAAGTCCGGACAAAAATTTTGTCCGACGAAAAACTTGGTTTTAGGCTATTTAAACAGTTAAACTCGGGAAAAATTGACTGAAAAATTCAGAGGTGACTAAAATTTTGTCAGACTAACAATATTGTGCGAATAAAATTCTGTCCGATAAAATTTTTGTCCGATAAGCTAGTCTTCCTTGATGAGCATGTGTTTCTAAGCTAACAACCGCGATATTGGGCTTTTTCAGAAAAGTCCATACTCCCACTGTTTAGGATGTCGATTTTTCTTAATACCAACCCCCCTGGATATCCTTGGTCCTCAAATTCTTACCCCTGGATATCCTAGCATATTGAAAATTTTGAACCCCTACCCCCTGGATATCCTATGTCCTGAACAGGGGGGTATACGGACGTTTTCTGGAAAAACCCATTTTTCAAAACTAATTCCATTTTGTTTTTCAGCCGGTTCGATGCAAGTGCGACCAACATTTCAGAAGCAAGGGAGCCTTCCACGCCAATCAAGCGTCACATCAATCCCTTCAGCTCCGGCTAGCAAAGTTAAGGAAAGCAATGATCTACTAAAGCAATTAAACCTTGCACCAATACCACCTACAAACGACCAGTGTAAGTTTATTAACCCAGAGTTGTTGAAAGCCCGGGAGAACCCTACATGTCAGGGTTTGGTATACTTAAAGAAAAAATCTGCAATAAATAATTACTCCCCTCCATGTGCTTTGGTATACTTAAAGAAAATTCTGCAATAAATAATTACTTTCCTAGAGAGAATTTAGACTAAATTCGGTACGGGGACGTGTCGTCCGTCAGGGTTTCATTTTTATTGGAGTTCTGAAATCTCTGATATGGTCCCAAAATAGGGTCGGTTTTTTGAAATATTTAACCATTTTTTTCCAAAAAGTATAAGAACTCTTTTCCTTCTAGTTTTTGACAGGGTCCAAAATTCAGGTAAATTTGCAAAAAACTTGTCAAAAATAAGTCTTTCTCGTTTTAGTCTTTCATTTTTAATTTAATTACTTTTTTTCAGACAACAAACATTTGAACAACAATAATAACGTTGGTAACGATGGCGGCGGACCTACGCCCGTGCCGCCACCACGTCAAGCGAAACCACAACGACTGCCTAATCAAAGCTCAATACATGGTTAGATGGTAATGTGTCTTTTTTGAATGTGGTATATTGTATCTAGAGAAAAGCTTGCGAAGAACACAATATTGCTACGAAACATAGAACTGCGGTCAACGTATAAAGACATTGGAGACCGAACAAACCATTTAAATACCGACAGAATCTACAAAAATACAAAGAAATAAAAAACATAATTTTTGTATTTTCGCACGATGAATGTCGAATTTCTTTGTGGCACATGTTTATAGGCCACTTGGCAGACATTGCCTTCTTATTTTTTCCATCCATCGTAGAATAGTCACAGTATATCAATATCCAATAACCATGGCATACCGCAAATTAAGAATCTCTAGTCCTGCCAAAGCTATGTAGCTTTAATCGGTAATTGATTCAACGCTGATTCAAAGTTTTAAAGAGGAACATGGTAATGTCAAATCAATGGTGACACACAGACACATTATGCCATATAATTCATCTTCCAATTTGAGACCACGTCGTTCTTTAGTACAAAAGTCTTTAAAAATCGCTTGAATAAAAGAGACAAATGATTGTCTCGATGCTTCGTTCTCCAAACTCGTTAAAGAGACTTTAC
The DNA here is from genome assembly GCA_032270745.1 of Tiaropsis multicirrata. NCBI lineage: Eukaryota > Metazoa > Cnidaria > Hydrozoa > Leptothecata > Tiaropsidae > Tiaropsis > Tiaropsis multicirrata. Next base: position 12,801 of record JAUJPO010051560.1, read on the forward strand.
TATGGAAAACTTGGGTGGTCTCAAATTGGCAGATCCACAACCTCATACACTACAAAACAGAAAACATGACATGTAGATAATTTATTTTCGTAAAGACGAATAGAAGAAAAAACCCTTGGTAAAGAACCTGGAAACATTGTGGTAAATTTAAATGTTGAGGAACTCTTTGATGCATTCTTCTTTTGTATTATATTGACGTAAAATGTATTTTATTATTATTTGTAATATTTTATTATAAAAGCTTTTGACAACCTTTTTAAATTTCATGAAAAATTAAATGATGGTCCTACCCATTCTAAATGAGGAATTTGTCAGCATGAATAGACGAGTTTCAATGTTTTAATTTTGCGTGTGCGTATGCGCATAACAGGGCATAACACTTGACGTTTTAGCTGGAGGCAGCATGTTTTAGATAAATATTTCAAAAACTATTGAACATATTTCTTTGAAATTTATATATGATAATCCCTTACATCTCTCAGGTAACATACTAAAATTTCTTTCCGTAGCTCTCTCTATAAACTTTTACAAACACTTAACCTTCTTCCCTTCAGCTAATGTTGTTGTGTTTTGTCAGAAAAGAATTGAATTCGTTGTTGGTGGTACCCAGCAGCGAGGAACGTTGTTTTAACGCCCAAACAATCTTGCTTCAACGTCAGAACGTTTTTTGGATGTTGAAACAATGTTGAAATAAAATTCTGTGCTTGCTTGTATATTTATGAAACTTTATATTTTAGAAAATCTTTTTGTGACTTTAAAAAAGATTACCCCGTAAAAACTGATAAATTAGTTTTTTGCTTTCTTTATGATGGGATTTTGCATCGCAAAAAGTACAATTAAATAAAAAAAAGTCCTTCATCTGCAACCTTCTATTGGAAAGAATCGGTCACGTGATGTAAATCTTTCCAAAATTTGGGTAAGAAAAAGCATATTTTCCTATAGGCAACCTTCATGCACTTTTTCATTCTTCAGATATCGCAGTTCAAAGCACACATATAATTTTCATATATTTTTATGAGCGTGTTTTATTTCTTAAAGAAAATTCCAAAATCTGCAGTAAATAGCTGTTCAAACTTTCTATGAATTCAGTGGATGTCAAAAATGTAAAAGTCGAACTAAAAGCATAAAGTTGGGTTTCCATTCACCGATAGCGGACAACTTCGCGCGGACAAAATTTCCTTATATAGTTCATTGACGTCACAGTTTTTGTACACAAAATGCGAGCTTTTTTGTGCTCTATTGAGCTTTTTTGAGAGAACTCGAGAGGACGAAGTCATTCAGCCAATTAAAAAGGAGAAAATCTACATAATAAACAAAAAAAATGAAAAAAAGTACAGTAGATGGCCCCCAGAATGCAGGTTAAATTTCATATAGTTTTCTAAAAGGGCGAATTTGAAAAATCTCCAATTCTTTTGTTTTAAACATGATGACATCTTTCCCAAAGTTGAATTAGAAAAATATTCAGTTTGATGATGTAAATTTTTCTTTGCTTAAGTCAGGTAGCCTTTTTTAGTGGCCCCTAAAATGCAGGTCTGGTTTTCAGCAATAAATAACTTTTCTATCAATAATCTTCCATACTTTAAAAATTGTATTTCGTCATCGAATAGAATGTGCTATCGTATAAAATATAGAAAAGTTAATATTATTTTTTCAAAATGTCTACACATAGAGAGTTGTAGAGTTGGTTGTTATAAATGCAGGTCACTGGCCACTAAAATGCTGATTTAAATGAAGGTCACTGATTTCTTATGTTCAAGTTGGTGACCACAGTTTCTTTTTAAAATAAGTAAATAATTTTACAAACTCATTGCCAAAAAACAGAAGATTTTAGGTAAATCTTTATAGACTTTATAAAGGTTTTAAGTTCTGATAGAAGTTTAAGCGTTTTTAGTCTGCAAAATTGACTTTGTGACGTCACTAGTGTCACTGGTTTTATTTGTATGCAGAAAATGACGGGAAAAAGGTTGTATTCATGTATAAGATACACCTGTGAAATTTTGGTGGTCAAACCTCTGCTATCAAAAATTATTAAAAAAAACTTTTAGTTGGTCAACTTTCATTAGTATAGCTGTACTTACGATTAGTTTTACTACCAGATAATCAGATTGAATTTTTTTGTAGCAATTGGGTGTAAGCATGTACCTTACCCCATTATGTCGAGTTGTTTTAATACTTCGGTTTGTAGAATCAAACAAGACGACTCAAAGTCCAAAATTTCGCCTAATTATGACGTAGTTTAGCGTTGGAAATATATTAATTTTGCTATATTGAGTCACAGAAGAAAGTTTGTTCCCTGTAAATGATTTAGGAGAAAATGATAAGT
>JAUJPO010051571.1:0-29704 GCA_032270745.1 Tiaropsis multicirrata
CTTTCCCTGGTATAATAGCTGTAATTCGATCGCCTATTAATTGAGCTGTGCTCATTCATTCGTTCGTTCATTCTTATAGCGTTAAGGGTTAATTTTATTTTTTAACCAGGTAGGTCCATAAATGTATCACTTGTTTTAGAAAAAAATTGTATCAAAATTATTTTTTCTCTTTCTCTCAATTAAAAGAATCTGTGTTTACTTAAAACTACCTTTTACCTGTTAAAATCCTGTAAAAGTATTGGTTTTTATCAAAACATTCAAATGTTTAGTGAATGCATCCCTTTAAAAAAAATACCTCTCTCTGTGTCCTATGCAAGTTTTACAAGAAGAGAAAATGTGACAATTCACGCATTGGCAGTGCCTTTGGATTTGCTAGGGGTTTTTCGAGTTATCATGATAGCTATCATGAAGTAAGGCGTTGCTGGCCGACACACATTTTCCAAATAGACAAAGTAGGGCAGCCCAACAAAAATGATGTTTGCAATGTGTGAAAATTTAAATTTGTTGTTTATTTCTCAATATGTTTTGAAAGCTTTCAGCAATTTCAAAGTATGATAGCTCAAAATTAAAGTTAGTCTTTATGCTTTCCAATGTAAAAAAGTTTACATTCTTTCCAATGTAAAAAGGTTTACATTCATTGCTTTTCTACTTTTCTCCAAAAATATTTGGGCTCATAGAGCATTTTTAGTTCTCTCATAATTTCACTTCAAACTCGTTCTCTTTTTAATACCATGTATATAACGCTGATTTTTTATCACAATCTTTATAGAGTGTAGGCCTCTATCCTTCCACAAAGCTAGGTGCCAGCATTATTTTTTGGCCCATCGTTTTGTGTTTACAATTTATTGTTTCAAGTTTTTCGTGAGGCTGCGAAGTATCATTTAATAAATGCATTGCAGTGGTTTCTTTTTATGTGATACCTCGAATTAAAGTGAGTAATATTTATGTTGGAATGCGGTATTACAAAGGAGAGAAATACCACAAGTATTATTCTTACAATTTCCTCTCATTATTTAAATCCTTCATCCTGCAGTTCCTTTTTGAATGAAAACAGCCGTTGACATTGCGACTGAACATGTATCCCATCATACACTTCTCTATCAAAAGTATTTAGTATGTTAATCCGACTTACTACCTTTGCTCTCAATTCAATCTAAAAACGAGGAAAAGGACGTTTGATTTGACAGGATATCGTGTGATATTATATAATCAACTTTGTCTCTTAGATATCGTTTGATTAGTAATGTGTAAACATGTCTCTTGTTTTAGATGATCAACCTTCTCCACCTCCCATATTCCAAGAAGAATCACCAGCAACAAAGCCACCAGAAAGATGTCGCAGATCAAGCCTGCCAGTAAGACGTCTTGCTAGTTTCGATGAACTTTCACTTGAACAAAACAAGAGTAGTCGAAATGTGAAAGGACGTAAACTAAGTCTTTTTCGAAGACAACAAACTATTGATGTCATTACTGCAGCTGATATGGGTCGTGTTGTAAGTCTCTTTTATTTGGCTTACTGCTTAAAGTCTTTAAAATATCACCTCGAATTTTCAAACTCCGATCGGTTCTTTACAAATTTCTTCGATCGGCAATATCCTTGATTTCATCGGGGATAAGAGTAAAGTGTTGGATGCTAGGCAGTATCTGTATCTGTTCACTTTCCATGCGATTTCTATCTAGTTGACAAGATTCATGGATCAAATACATGAATAAAACTTCGACCAAATGCTCATGAGTTATATATATATATATATTATATATATATATTGCATAAAATTTAGTTGTTTCCTCTTTACCAGCTTTATTATTTGTGATTCAGTATTTTTAATCAAAGGTTAAGCTTGGAGATTCAGTCATCTGAAGAATGTCAGACTGTTTCTTTTTGTAGATGGAGCGATTTGCCAACGTTGTCTTTTACTTCCCACTCTTGCTGTATGTAACACCACTAAATTGAACTTCGACTGAAAAGCTTTCTGTAACTCTTATCGTTTCGTTTTCAATAATAAAAGTCACACCGTAATCTGCTTGAAGCTGATTATGAAGAAATATTTTCTCCTTCGCAAAAGATAGATTTCTCAATCAAAGGTTCAGGAGAGAGAGAAAGAAAAAAAGCCTACGAATGACGAAAAGAAAATTGAAGAACAAAAAAGTTTTTTCCATTTAAGAGATATTATGTCCAAACATCTGGTTCGTGAGTTTTTCTTTTATATTTGATTGGTGTTTCTGAAGCAAGCGAGACTTCATTTTTGTGCTGGTGGGCTCGTTTATTTGATATCATTTTCATCATTTCCTTCCTTTCTTTTCTTATTTTCTTGATATTCATATTCAAGACACTTGAAGAAATTAAATTTGTATAAAGAGCATATAGTGTCAATGTCTTTTTTTGGAGTTTTGTATCGAAGGTTGTCAATGCATTGTCATTGCCTAAAACTGTAAAAAGTTATTGTAATAGATTCCAAGGAATTGTTGTTTTCAGGGAGTTCTCAATTTTGCGTTGATAAAATTATTTAAATACATACTGTACTTCATGAAGGCAATGATCTTTGGGTAATCATTGGATAATGTCAACATATAATCAAAAGAAATGCATACCTGGTCACTGAAGTGAAGTGTTTAACTGTTTTGTTTTCTTTGCTTGACTACGGACGTTCTCTTGACTCATCATTGAGCACGATATTCCAATTTCTATTGCTTAAAACATAAGATGACCTTAAAATTATAATAAACAATTATGAGTACCACGCCCTTGCAACAATGCAGTCCACCTACCACGCCCATCGCCACCCACCATTTGTTTCGATGCTGTGGCGGCTATCATACGGGTGTCATAAATAAGAAAGACAATTTCGTCTTGTTTTGTGGAACCTTCAAAGTGAGAAAGGTAAAGTTTTCCACCTTATTGTTTCATAGTTGCTTTTTCATGATGTAATGAGTTCTTACAGAAAATTTTATTAACCCCTTTTTTCGATCGTTTTCTTCAAGGGTTTTTAATTTTGATTAGCCAATTATATTCAATTACGGTCAAAAGGTCCGTAAACTTTTAGAAATGTGCTCCTTCCTTCAAAGTTGATGTAAATAAGGCCAGATGCCAACAGACCACTTTCAAAAGCATTAAGTTGGGTTAAGAGGGGCAGCTATTATGCTATTTAAAAATAGTCTACAGCCTTTTGACCGTGATTGTTCCTTCTGTATTTTTCCTCGAAACATATTGAGTCAGTCAGCCAGTGATTTATCCAATTTGTTGAATGCTTTTTCCATTATTCAAGAACGAACTGACAGTTTTGACAGATATGAGAAAAGCAGGACGCAAAAATGTCAAAAAGATTTCTTCATTTTCTATAAAACGATTAAAAAATTTGAATCAAATATTCATTTCGTCTATTTCATCTTGGAACGTTATTTCTAAGTTTAGGAAATCAATTAGGATGTTTAGTATCACATCAACGATTTTATGAACCTTTTACACCAGAACACCAGTTCTTTTATGTCCCGTGCGATCATTGTTTTAGGCTTGTTCTAAATTCAACATTTTTAGCTTACGTTCGAGGCTTGCCAATCTCTTAATTGTTTATTTAACCCCTGGACTGGCCAGTCGTTTATTGGAATCTTGCGCTGGAACAAATATCTTTGACTGGAGTTATGAGATTTCCAACTGATCATTTTTAGATGTGATTTTCTTTTTATCTTGGTAATTCAATTTTGTAATTTTTCTTCACTGACTCATAAAATGAACACTAATAAATTCTTCTTTTTTTGTTACTATCTGGGTTGTTTGCTCCATTTTAACTTCTCTACACCCTGCATATTCTTGTTTATTGCTTTTGAAATAAAACATGTTTATTTAATGTTGTTCTTCACAGCGAGCGGGCTTTAAAGAATTTTATACGTAATTTTAATTCAATTTTGCGTCCTTTTTTCTTTTTTCTTTTTGCTATCTTGCATTGAATCTTGGGAACTATTCCGTTTTGATTCAAGTCCTTGTTGATCTAACACCGTCTGTTTGATTCTAGTAGAGAATACGAGAAACAAGTACTGTTGTTATTCGTTTACTTGTTTAATATTATGATCAATGAATGAATCAGTGGAGTGACAGAGTTCAGTCTCAGTTGTCATTCAATTCAATACTTCAATAAAGAATTCTTTATATACCTTTTCATTACTGCTATCTTTCTTTTTTGTAACGTGAGGATATTGTTCAAACTTCACACCATAGTTGAGGTAAGACACTTTTCCAAAGAATATCTTTATTTATTTATTCTTCTTGTCGAGATTGTCTTCTTTAGATTTTGAATGAAAGCTTCTTCCCTTGTTACTTAATTAGTTAACAGTTTATTCCTTGGAGTATTTAAAGGTGTATATTATGTAGGCAATATATTGTTTTTTGTTTTTTTGTCATCATTTGTAGTTCAGCCCCTCCTTATCGATATTTTCTCCTTGATTGGTATTCATAGGAGAGCTTCATTAATCATTTATCCATCTAATTACTGTCTAATTTAACAGTAAAAATATTTTTTTCTACTATACGGACAAAATACTTTGTTGTGGAAAATATATACTTGACTGTCTTATCTTCTGATGAATAATGCGAGATCGTAATAATAATGGTATGACAAATAGACATAATCCCTTGGATTTTAATTTGTTGTATTATAAAATCAACTATTCGAAATGTGTAAGTCTCATTTTATTTCTTCATCGCTGGTTAAGTCTTCGAAAGAAGAGATTGCAAAAGTTTTGTTTTTGGTCTGTCAAACTTATGGTTAATTTCTCTTGCAATTCGGAAAATCCAAAAAACATGATCTATCATTTCTTATATCTTGTAATTGTAATCATTTTAAGCTCTCTCTCAATGGTCCTTTTGAGTGATTTTCCACTGGGGAGGCCAGTGGGGCGGATCCCAGTGGGTCCTAGATACATTATATCGGAATTTTTGCACAGACTAGGTTAGAATGCTTAGAAAGAGAGTAAATAAGGGGAAATATATAGATAGAGAGAGAGCTGATAATTAAAAATCAAGCTGAGTTATAAAATATTCTCATTATTTGTAAGGTAATTTAGTTTATTTTCATTTGTTTTTCCTCTGCTCTGTTTATCCTTTTTCATTTTTAAACATTTCTTTTGTTTTGGTCAACTTTGGCAGATGCCCAATGGAGTAGAGTTTGTTTCAAAGTGGTTTGTTCTACTTTCTCTTTGCTTTTCCATTCAAAGAAAAGACCAATTTCTTTCATTTCTACGGGATCTTTTTGAATAATGTTTTTGTTACTTTTCACCCGAAGTGTGAATCACAGTTTTACACTTTCAAATTCTTTCACTGATAAAAAGATTTGTAAAAGATCTTCAAACAAACAATACGAAAATATCGGAAAGACTTGAGATGTTTTTCTATTAAATTATTTGGAAAAATTAAGTTAAAAAAAGAATCTAAATCGATGTTACAAGTTTCCAGTGTATCTCGATGATATGTACTTTTAGATGAATCCCTGTCTACTGAGAGTGGGTTAATGACAAAATGGCTTTTAAAATGTATTATGGAAGTTGTGGCACGCCATTGAAGAGACATTATACGCCTTGTAGTGACGAAGAGAAAACCTTTCTCTATAGTGACGTCATCGAAAATGTAATATTTTCAGATTTTTTCCCTGCTTTCTTTCTTGGCTTGAGGATGCTTTGACTTATTTTCCCATCCTCCATACGTTGCCCTTGACCTTGATAAGGAATATTTTGTTGTAGTGTTTCATCATCAAAGTCATATAATCATCTAGTATTAAAGAAAGATAGCAAGACATTTTATAACAAATATTATTCATTTTCCTCCCCTCCATTTATTTATTATTCGTGAGGAAAACCATGTATATCTTTATGATTGGTCTACCTCCAAGACAATCCCATTGTAATATTAAGGGACTAAAAAAGCTTGTTTTTCAGTGAATTTCTTCCATATTACAATAGTTGATAAAGGGGTTATCAATGAGGGTTTGGCGACATTGGGCTTCTGATCATGTAAGATATTGACACACAGAAAAGCTCTTCTTTTTCTTTATTCGTGATAAACCTTTCTTTAGCTAGTCGAATAAAGCTTTGTCCAACCAACAGCCTTAAAAAGTGTATATATTTTTATTAGATTTCGCGCGCTTTTGTTTTCGCGTCTAAAATGATATTTCTTTCCAAAACACAGATTTTCATTTGTTCATTGCGACACTTAATCACGATTAGGAAAGTTGGAAAATCATAAGCCTGAAACTTCAAACATGTCATAACCCTTTGTTGACTTTCTGAAGTGCATTTATTTATCAACTGAAATATCAATATTGCATTCAGTGTATCATCTGCAAACTTTTGTTGTTGTTTTGTTTTGTTGGTTGTTGCAAGCGTGTTGTTTTCTGTTGATACTTCATGAATGATTGATCAAAATAGAGATTATTGGTGATCAAGATGATGGTTAGCTTCGGTGTTAGTATTATTTTTACATATTACATTTTTTCGTTATAACGGTCTCTTTTGACACATTTTATCGCATAAAGAGCATCTTTTAATCTAATTCATTAAATCCTATTACGCGATACCTTGTTACATACAACCTCCATTATAAATACATTTTCTTGGCCTGCTTTCTGTTGATATTTTCAAAAAGAAATTCTGCACTTTTCTTCATTTTTCCAGCCACTGAGTGATATAAGCTTTTGAATGAATACGTATCACTGTCATTGTGCTTCAAATGCTTCCAATGACATTGCATTTTGAAAAATAGGTTTGGACCCTTTAGATTCTCTATTGTTTGTGGGAAATAAATTCTAAACATTTCTGTATTTTGTTATGCAACCCTTTGCTTGTTTTTTATTATGATCTGCTCTGATTTGTGCTTTTTGGTAAATATAACTCTTTTCAAAGTAGCAATTATTTTTGCATATACAGTGCTATAGGTTTTGCTGTTTCTCTGCGCAGTCGTTGAATCATTCTACCTGTGATCTCAAAATGCATTTTTCTGCTTTCTTGCAGGGGGGCTTTGTAGACTTATTAAAAGTTACATTTCTCAGATAATCTACTCATACTGTATAAGATTTTTTGAAGTGTAATCAAGACAGTACAAATCCATTTTGTATCTTTGATACATCATCATCATCAAGATTTAATCAGAAAAAAAAATGCTCTGAGTAAATAGAAGAAATACCGAAATGTCGAAATCACGAAAGAAAACACTTTTTGCTATGGTTTGCAACATTTATTTTTGCTAATAAGTTTTTTGTTTAACGGAGATGTATCTAAAGTATCTCGTGTCCCCTTGTTTTTCCGCGATAAGAAATCACCATGAAATGTTCTTTCTAATGAAATGTTTACTTTTTCATCTGTAGAGAATGGAAGAGGACGTGCGAATACAGCTGTTTCAGTCCATTGAAAACAACGATTTGGATGGCGTCATTGATTGCGTTGAAGAAGGTGTCAATCTAGAAGAAGCTGACTCGGTAAGCACTTCTTCATAATTGTTGGAGATTCGTTATAAGGTTTCGTGTCTCATTTGCAACCTTTTACGTGAGAAATCACGTCGCGGAATATGGTTTATGGATGACTGTTTTGTTATTATTGTTGAAGTTTTTTTCTCGCTCTCTCGAGTTTCGAGATGTCTACTTTCACTGTCGGAGGACATACAGAGATTCACGTTTTTTTATAAGATATTCGCCTCCATAGCAGGGCTATTTTTTGTTTTTCATTCAACCATGAAATACTTTAAGCTCAGACATTTAACGATAGGATTAAATGGAATATGAAAGGGGAAAAAAAGTTTTGCTCAAAATATCTTGCAATTTCAAGAGCTTTTTTCTAATGTTGTTAATAGGTCTGTCTCTATTTTTGTCATACGGTTGTTTTATTTTTGCTGAGGAAAAAAAATATTGTGAAAACAAAAATTGATTAATCCAAATGTTTTTAGAAACTTTGAAATTAATGGAATTTTTCATTTGTTATATTTCCTAGAATCATTTACAAAACATTTTTAGACATAGTAATCATAGCCTATCAAACTGTTAAATTTGAGAATTTGAGACTTCATGATAAAGGATTATACTAAGGAAAATCCAAACTCTTAAAAAATACAAAATCTTACATTATATGACCAGTCATTCAAGAATGAATCCCTTTTTCTTTTTGCAGCATGGACAAACACCATTGATATTTGCAGCAGAAAAAGGCCACTTGGAAATCGTAGCTGAACTCTTAAATCGAAACGTCGATGCTAATACAAAAGACCAAGTAAACTTTTTTATGCTCACTTTCTATTCCTCTTTCAATACAACTTCTATTATCAATAGTAGTAGTATCCAAAATGTGTTTAGAGTTATTTGGATTCAGAGCTCTCATTATACCATAACGCGCTCAAAGAACCAAGCAAATAATATTATTTAGCGAATGTCCTTCATTAGAGAAGTGTTTCTGCCTGGAAGCATGCCAAATAGACTGAGACGCGAATATATTACTTGGCAGGCCAACTGTTTATTTAAGGTATTTCTTATGGCGCGTATATTGTTACATGTTATTCCCGCTGTAGTAAGTTCTTACAAAGACTGATAAATATTTAACGAATTAGACAAATTAAAGACAAATTCCTTGGTTGACCCGTTTGCTATTCAGCCGTAATTGAGACTTCTGATATTAGCTCCGGGACATAATATTTGACGCTGTTGTGTAAGTAGACCAGGATTGCAGTTTCTCGGGAACTAGAGAAACATTTGAATTGAGATAAGATCTATTTTTCAGGACGGTTGGACACCTCTAATTGCAGCATCAAAAGAAGGTCATGTTGATGTGGTCGCTATTTTGTTGGAAAATGCTGCCAAATATGACACCCCTGATATGGTATATAATATGATGTTCTTTTTTTTTATTGGAACGTTTTAAAAACAACTTAATTGAGACATTTGTAAATACTCGGTGATTGCTACACAGTAAACACGAGACGTTGTTTTGACGTTGAAAGACGTTGTTATGACGTCAAACTGAAAACGTTTTGTGCTTACTGGGTAATGATCGTCTGAACGTGTTTCAATGCTTCATCCAATATTTTGTTGTTTTAAAATATTGAAAGTGACAAAGAAGGATATCTCACATCACTCGTGTTTCATTAAAACTGATTTATCCATCATGCATTTTGTGCGATGCACATTTTTTATGAAATACTATCGAAATGATTAGATCACGTCTAGTTTTTGTTTGTTTAATCTTGTTTCGTTTCTTCGATGCATCGATTGATTGCATTTGATAAGAGAAGTATGTCATGTATGTGATATGATACCTTTTGATGAAAACAAAATCTTTTTGTTCAAACAATAATTTGCACAGTATGGTACATTCGATGGCTAATCGACTTGTGGTCAGCATAACCCAAACCATGAACCCTCGTTCAAATCCATTAAATGTTTTTTCTTTTGACGTGCCTTGCTTATAAACCGTTTCAGTAATCCTGTTAGTCTTAATTATACACCAATGGAATAATTGAAACTCTGATATGGCGTGATAAACGTTCGCTAAACATGATAATTTCATCCAATAGCTAGTAAAATATCACGTACTCACGTATAATTGTTTCCAAAAATGATACCTATTGACCCAATAAAAGATAACATTTTTTTAAACTTTTAGGGCGGTTGGACTCCCTTAGTATGGGCGGCATACAAAGGTCACACTGATGTTGTTAATGGACTGCTCAACCATGGAGCAAACCCAGAAGCTAGAGGGCAGGTAGGATTGTCAACCTCTTTTTATTCTTTTTATTTCGTGATCGTCTTTTTCTCATGCGGTTAATAAAAACGATGTTTTGTTTGTTTTTCGTAGATCATTTACAGTATTTCTATTAATTGACTAATTAGTCGATTGAGAAGACATCTAAGGCTATGTAAATCAACAAATCCGAAACGGGCTCATCTCTACATGATACCAATTAATTGTTGTCGATACCTAATTAACTTTTATATCACCTCTGACGTAAAGAAATCCTGCATCTCTCTTCTTAGCATAATATGACAGCATTGATATGGGCGTCAGGGCGTGGTCATACGGGCGTTGTCTCCAATCTCATCAATCGAGGTGCAAAAGCTGAAGTTGCTGACAAGGTACTTTCATTATTTTGTACCTACCTATCTAAGACATTTAGCTGGGAGTCAAAGTTCATTTAGCTCGTATGTATACGGTTTTAAAATTTAAACTTTTCGCCTAAAAGATTTTGTGACAATGCAATTAGTGGGAAGGGAAGCTTTTTTTGAGTCTATCTTCGATTTTTGATTTCCTTTCACCTCAGTAATTAATCCATATTCATGAGAGGAGAATGATATCATGGTTTGATATGAAATCTAATTTTCCCTTTTCTCATTCCCACCTCTTTTAGTATGGTACAACGGCGTTGATATGGGCGTGTCGCAAAGGTCATTATGAAGTCATCAAAATCCTCTTAAATGCAGGTGCTAATTGCAACGCAGTTGGAACGGTAAAGAGATTTTCCTTTACGTATTTTACGTATTTTATATCCTCTAAGGTAGATCAAATGAAAGGGAATGATACAAAGTACACACATGAAACAATGATGATTTTACTACCGTAACTATTCTTGATCCACTGAATTTGCATTGAGATACCAGTATTGATTTTTCTTTTGCTCTAATATTATGGGGGAAATTTTTCTGATGATTTTTATTCTTTGTTACACAATGTTCTATATTTGAAATGATTAATGGAAGAAGTATGCATTAAAAGTCGCACTTTCTTTTGATTTATTCATCAGCAATTTCTTATGCGTCTAAAGTTGTAAAATTTCACCTTTTTCTTGAGTGCTTTTGTATGAGAATGTATCAAAAAAAAAATGCAGGGTGATCTAATTAAAGTTGCTTTCTTCTCAGAGCAATGATGTATAAGTTCTGAGTCGTAGAGAAAGCTTTTGAATGGTCTGTGTATGGCTTTGATTGATCGGTTTTTACTTGCTCTCGTCAAGGACAAACATAAAAAACATCGTGTGTTCGTTTCTGAAGAGCAAGACGTTGGAATTGAAAATATTGATGTTCGTTTTTCCTGATGGTAATTGTTACTTTGACAATTTTCTTTCCTTGTAGTGCTGTAGCCTTGTTAATTTTATTTTGTGAACACGGTGTGTCGTCTTGTCGTCTCAGTACTTTCTATGGATTTGTTCCTTGGATTCATATCTATTTAAACTGATTAAGATTGTCTATTTTCAAAAGAAGATTAATGTTAATGAGTGATTTGAGGAGAGATTGTTTGCATCCAACTCAATTATCTCATCATCGAAGGAAAATTTTTAATGTTCTTTTTAAGAAGCATTCGGGAATCTTTCGGTCTTAGGTATTAGTTAGATGACTTTCCTGCATCTACCTTGTTAACAGAGTGGTTTGACCTTGAATATTTGTTTATATTTCGACTTTGCATTTTTGTTGAATCGTTTTAACGAGTAGCTAACTTGATTATGGAATTGATAAATTTTAATTGGTGATATTTTTTGTTGTTGAAAAGTACAACTGATAAGGTGGTACAAAGACAAGGGAAAATAGTCGACGACAAAGAATGCCATTTAATTACGATTGTTTAACCAACTCAGATGGATGATTTAATTTTTTTCAAACAGGTAAACGATAAAAAAGTGTACTTCGTGTCTTTCTAAAAATGATATGCTTAATCTTATTCCAGATTTAACATTTTCTTGGTCTTTCAATAAACCGACTCTCCAAACAATACATTATGTTACATCATAATTCTATCGTTCACACGAAGTCTTTTTTCTGTATGACATCTTTTTTGATTTGTTCAATTTTTAATGTAAACTTTTTTTACCATAGCATGGTTGGACACCGGTCATAATGGCGGCGAAAGGAGGTTATGGAGATGTGTTGACCTTATTGTTGGATGAAAGTACCAACGTCAATGCTGTTGATCACGTGAGCAGTATTTTTTTGTTTACCCGTTTCTTCTGATCGTCTGATTCTTTGTCTGATCTCTCGAATTATGTGAAAAATAAGTGTGTGGATTAACTTTCAGTTCAGTTTAAGTATGAATTTTTATCAGTGAATGATAATCTGTTCAACACCTTTTTGTTTTAAGATACGCTGATTACGATACCCTTGTTTATTTATTAGGCGTCGCACGTCGTCTTCCATTTCCCGTCACCTTCCATTTTCCGTCATTAACATTTTCCGCTTGAAATAAACATCCTATCATCGTTTAAGAGTTAGTTCCTAGAGACCCTCCAAACCACGTGACTAATAAGTTTGTACTCTTTGACTACGGCAGGTTTCATTTAGGTCATATTGTATCGTAGTTTACGTAGCAGCCCGTTTTTTAACTTTATTCTCTGAATTCATTTACGAAAGACGTCATTGCATCATGTACTGATACTGTATATTTTGAAGCATCATTCTTCGATTTTTAATTTTATCTATCGATTTTATCTATTCACAGCAAGGTTTATCAGCCTTGGGATGGGCAGCAAAAGAAGGATACGAAGAGTTAGTTGGCAAGTTGATTGGTAAAGGAGCTTTCCTTAACATTCCCGACAACCGTGGTGATTCACCTTTGATCATTGCTTCAAAAGAAGGACATGCTAGTGTTGTTCGAACACTCATCAATGCTTATGCTGAGATTGAAATCACTGATTCCGTAAGGCTATATCTCCTTTGAAACGTTTTTTTTTATTAGATGGAAAATCAAAATTTTGGTTGAGGCTGGATGTGCTTATGTTTCCAACCATTTTCATCCTCAGGTGCTTTTAATATATGAATTCAAATTACAAGGAAAACCCAGAGAATCGTAAATACCACATTTCTGCTCCCTTGCAGTTGAACTAAATGCTGAACTAAAAAATGTTTTTGGTAAAAACATTGTGACAATTCGTATCAATTGTAATTATTTGATCAACAATGTACATTTATTTTTTGACAATAAAAAAATGTTTTGACTTTACAATTAATAGCAGTCAGTTCAATTGTATTTCATTTTCATTTTCACTTCTTCCATAAACAGAGACTCACTTGCTGTTTTGCATCTACAAAAAAATAAATGATATTACTTCACTCAATACTCAATTCTTGAGGGAACTCTAACATCCAAAACAAGGTTGCGCTTTAGGTTGCGGTTTGGGTGGAGGTGAATTGTCTCGTCTATTTATTCTTCATTCATTCATTTAAACATGTGTATCTTGTATAGGATGGAAAACCCGCACTGTTTCACGGTGTGGAGAAGGGTCACGTGGCTGTTGTTCGGGAACTCTTATTGGCTGGTGCAAATACTGAAGTTACAAATAAGGTATAGATATAGAAAAATCATATAAATGTTAGTATGATGAACCCTTGATTATTCTGGTATCTTTATTACCAGTGACCCTCCAATGGCCTGTTCGGGTGCTGATCCATGATGGACTGTTCTGTGATTCTGATATAAGTTATGTCATCATTTTTAGGAAGGTGAAACACCTCTATTAAGAGGTGCCAAACGTAAACATACACAATGCGTTAAACTACTTCTGGAAAAAGGAGCTAATCCATCTATTACAGATAAGGTATGTATGTTATTCATCTATGACAACCAATTCCTCTCTAAGTAATGATTTTTGCCTTAAATTTACTTTCTTTGTAGTTTATTTACTGTAAAGTTTTGACACTGATCAGTCCTACTGTTACTGAGCAACTGTTGTTTGTTTGTTATTTTAGAAAGGTGACACACCCTTACATGTTGCCATACGTAATCGATTCGCCGGTCTTTGTGAAGCTTTATTGAATGATCCAAAGAATTCCAAGATCCTTCATCAACCGAACAAAGCCGGGGAAACGCCGTATTCCATCGATCTGCAAAACAAACCATCCATTTTGCCCGGATACTTCCAAGGACGTAAGTAAAAAAGAGATTTCTTGTTTCGTAACCACAAAATAAAATTTTCGCGTGATCAAAATCTCTAACTAAATAGTCTATATATATGTAAACCTCATTTCCATGAAATTCAATCCAAATCTTTTATCGAGGTCAAAAGAGAGATTTTCCTTACTCGAACAGTCAGGTTAAGGTAAGACTTCAGTTCAATATTCGTTTGGATGCTTGAAAATGAAAGTCAATTTCAAATTCTTACAATTTGCGTCTAAAAATAGTTTTTGTCTTCGTTTCAACATGAATGGTTTTCTATTTGCATAGTTTGATCGCTAAGATGGGACATTTAATAACCCGAAAAGCTAAATTAGACATATTAATGAGACGGTCACCTGATGACTACTATCATGCATTTTTTATTTGATGGTTCACAAAGTCATCAAAGTTTGAATAATCGTTCATTCATTGATGGTGAATGGGCCGGATCTCGTTGCGATATTCAATATTCAGTTTTGTTGATGTTTTGAAAAGGCCCATCTGAGGAACTGAATGAGCATAGTTACATTTTATTCATTAAAAAAGTAAAAGGTTTTTGTGTGCAAATTTCTGTGTGAAACAAATCTTTCAGTGAAAAGTTACGCAAAAGAAGAATATGGAAGTAATATGTAAAGTTGTAAATAATGACATGTTTTATGAGACTTTTGTTATTGTGACGAGATTATGTTCAAATTGTCAAACTTTCCAGATACTCCTCGAGAAGCATCTTTCCTCAATAGTTTGAATGGCTTAAGGCGGGTTGTAGGTAAGAATTGATGATCAAAGAAAGCATAAGAAAGAAAAGGTGAAGTTGTTCAGAAAATACCAATGCTTTTCAAAACATTTGACTCTCTACCCACCATAGCCTGTAGTGTATTCTCTTCTCGTCAAATTGATCATTGTGTTATGTATGTAAGATATGTTTATCATTGTGTTATGTATGTAAGATATGTTTACTAACATTCTACCTTCTATTTCGACAGAACATGTGAACCATGACTTGGACAAGATGGATTATTGTACCCAACAAGAGCTCTTACTTTCCACCATCTCAGAATATCTATTGGAACCATCCTTCTCTACACCTCTCACTTTGGGAATGTACTCAAGATGGGGTTCTGGAAAATCTACACAACTGAAGCGATTAATTGGTCAGTATTTAGCCCAACACCTTATTAAATTGCTTCTTTTTCATAAATAAACACCTCTAGTAGATATGATCTTGAAACCTTGTGGCTACCTTAAGGGTACTAATTTTGGTGGATTTGGCGGATTTGATCGAAATCCGCCAAAATAAGTACACGCCAAAATTAAATAAAATGACCATCCGCCAAATTAAATACCCGCCAAATTAAACTTTTTGAAAATATGAACCCTTGGTGTTTTTGGCAATTTTTTCGCTGTTTTTACGCCATTTTAAGGTGAAATTCTTCAGCAACCGCCAAATTAAATACCCGCCAAATTTAATAAAATTTCTGATTTCGGTGAACTGCCAAAATAAGTACCCGCCAAAATAAGTACACTTAAGGTAATTGTATGGTAGCTTGGTTTGACATGGATAAATGAAAGATTAAAATACCTACCTAGATATACCCTTCGTCGCACTTTAGCCAACTACGCTCTTGATATTTTTAGAGATTTTAATTTGAAAAATATCTTGATTTCAAAAACACTATGTCTAGGTCTAATCTTCTTTTGTTTTTTCTTCCATTTCAGAATTATTAGAGGAAGCAAAATCATCAATACCTATCATCCCTTTTCGTGTGACAGCGCCTGTTGTTTTTATGTGTATATTGACTGCTGTCATCCTGTCTGTCGTCTTCTGGATAGCTACCGATTCATGGGAAGCTGGTGTCGCATCTGCTATCGTCCTCGTTAATGTTTTGCTCATCTTTTTCGTGGTAGCACGTGTGACCTTGATCAGTCATAGCAAAGGTTTACGGTCTGCTGGTGAAGCCATGACCAACTTCATTTATCGCTGTGTTTGGTTCTTGAAATTGATTTATTGTATCCCACCTTCCATCCAAGAAGTGAAACCTGCTTTACCTGTTCATTTGATGACAGTCGATTTAACACGAAATGTATTGATTGGTGATAACCCGATGACGTCACTTGTCAATTTCATTCGCGAACTGAACGATTCCATAGAACAAAACATAGGAATAGTTATTCCGAGATTATACCGTATTTTCCAATCAGGACCCTACCGGACACCATCAGGTGGTAAATCTATATTTCGGACAAAATGGAAGAAAAGTTGTTGTTGTGTACCGTCATTCTTAATCTCAATAGTAGTATTTGCTTGTCTATTAGTCGGTTTGATTTTATATGGTGTGTGGAAACTCCAAGGACCGAGTGCAGCTATCGCTATCCAGATTGCATGTTTGTGTGTTCTTGGTGGCTTCTTGTTAGCCAATCTTCTACGTTTCTTTATCATCATATACTGCTTAGTACTACCCATGAAAAAACGCGTCAATTTCGTTTCAACACAAGCAGGAATACAAGAGGAGACTTTCCTGTCAGTTGTGAAACAAGAGTTGGATTTATGTGTTGATATGCTGGAATGTTTGGATGGGTTCGCTCAACGTCAAACAAGAATCATCGTTCATATTGATCTCCTTGAATCTCTGGAACAACAAAAAGTCTTGGGACTTATAGACTCTCTAAAATTCATGATAAGTGCTCCCGGCCATCCATTTATTTTTGTGTTGTCAGTTGATCCAAGGCTCTTAATCAAAGCGATGGACCAATCATTGACCATTTTACAAGGATCTGTGAACTCATACGATTATTTAAGAAATTTAGTGGATTTACCTTTTTATATATCTGACTCAACTAAAACGAAAGTGGACGGACTTGTGCCGCTAGAACTGAGAAATATTTTGGAAGATCAGCACATCTCCGATAACGACGAAAGTGAACTTGAATGGGACGATAATGCTGACATCAACGGTGACGTCGTTTCTCATGTTTCTCTACAACGTGATCCACATAAACATGACGTTTTCGCAAATGGAGGAAATGGTCACGTGCCGAATGGAAATGGTACGGTACCAAGATCGCGTTCAGTGAAGTTCCCTCGAGAACAAGAGCAAAATGATGGACGAACGAACAATGAATCTATTTCTGAAGATATTTCGAATATGATCCGAACAAATTTGAATGGAAATTTAAATGACATCAAACGCGTTATGAATATTATCTCGCTAAAAGCACGTGTACTAAAAAGCTCTGACATAAACTTCCACTTACCACGAATCGGAATATGGGTCAATATGTGCGACGTATGGCCTCATAAAGCCAGTTGGATTATCCTACTATGTATGGATGTTTCGTTGGCTCTTCCGGATAAAATGAGTATCCGCAGGTTATATAATTTGTTGGGATACGCTATGCCCATGGTAGGAGAAAATGTCGAGAATTCTGGGAACGCTGCCAATTATTTTGATACGTTTTTAGCATCACACAAACCGGTCATCAATGTCGCAGATGTTCGTTTGTTCATGCCCTTCCTCTTTTATTTGGATCCAACAATCCGAAGTTTAATGATCGATTACATGGTGGCTTTGAAGAGTGGTACCATCTCTAAAAATCCATCCATTGCTCATCAATTCTCCAGTAGATCAAACTTCCCAATTTCACCAAGTGACTCTAGCAAGGTAAGCATCCTTCTATTCTTTTACGTAAGGTTGTGATGTCACCAAGCATGTGCTTGTTCTTGTTCAATTCTGTTTATACCAGTCTGAAAACGACTAAGCAAAAGGTTGGCTGTTTGTTACGAAATTGTTACCTTTCGGCCGAAATTAACAACCTTACAATACTTCGCATTTCAGTTTATTTGGCGTGGAGGAGGAATAGATGAACAATATTTGTCCAAGATGACACCGGAAGATGTAGTCTCGCAAGTAATAACATTTTTCATTTAATAAATTCACTGATCAGGTACACTGCAACGCTGCATATCAAGGCTATACTTCATTAATAGTATCACTGGTAACCGTTGGTTCCTTGCAACCTAATATAACCATTTTTCTTTCATTTTCTTACCGTCTTTCATAAATAATTCACAACATCTTCTTAAGTTCCCTTAACTTCTTAGGCTGTCAATTTCTTCTACAAATTTTAGATTCTAGATTCTCAAGGCTTGTTATTTTATTATGGACAATTATGATTTATTCTATAACTTATTTTGTAGCTTGCTGAGATCGAAGGAATGGAAACCAGTTTAATACCCTCGTATCGTAATCGCATATTGGAGAACAACATCAACGGTCGTGTATTGGTGACGTGTGATATGACGGAACTTCGTGAAGCAATGCAAATGAAGTTTGGTGATTGGCAACTCTTCAAAGCCTGGATCAACTCCTCAAGATTCAAAGACAATAGCTCAAGGTATAACTTTTTCAGCCCCTTTTTTATATAAGTTTTTTAACATTCTAATCAATTATAGATATCGTTGCTAAAAGATGAATTTCAAACATCGTTCATCAAAAAATTTTATTTTCTTGAACTCATACCATAACCTTTTCTTCCGTAGGAGCGAGAAATCATATTACCGTCCTTCATCCAGGAGTGCTAATGGAGATGGAAGTCAACCAGAATCGATCCCTGGTTCACCCAAACAATGTTCGGTGAACAGTTATAACCCTACGCAAAGTAAGTACTCTCATTGCATACATCCTAGTAAGCGCACAACGTTCTTTTGACCACGTCCGACGTCACAAAATTATTTTGGACGTTGAAACAATGTTGAAATAACGTTGTGCGTCTGCTGGGAATTTGTTTTAAACAACTGAGAGAGAAGCTGTAAGAACACTTCATTTTTGTACGTTATCGTAAATTATTTTTGTACGTTGAAAAATCCCTTCCTCAAATACTCTGGAACTAAATATTCAATCTTCTTCGATTTCCAGAAGGGACCATGCGTTTACCAGCATTGAACGAAACACCAGATTCACTATCCAACCAACCTTACAACAGCCATTCTCCACGCTCGTCACCTCTACAAAGTCGCACGCGAAGCGGAAAACAACGAAAAGGCGGCAAAAATAAAGGACGATCGTTAGAAAGTGAAGGGAGCTCTCCATTAAAAGGTATTTCGCCAAACCCAACTCTACAAAGATCAGCTGATTCAAGTTTCGCCAGCACTGATGCAGATATTCGCTCACAACAGTTGAGTTCTTTCTCCGATAATGAACCATCTTCAAGCCGCTACGTGCAACGCGGTGGATCAAACATTCGACAGGTAACACGACCTAAACAATACCATCAACAACCGCAGAGAAATCGTGTTCCTCCCATTGCTGGCATTGATCAAAGTGTCGATTCACTCGAGAAAGGTATAAAACCGAGCGATACTTGGGTACGAAAGAACGAGACAGCTTTTCATAAAACAAACGATACAGTCAGTTCAACGTCATCGCAAGAATTCATTCAAACATCATTCGAGAAACAGGAAGAATCACTGCATCAAATCAAACCATGGCAACTGTCAGATGCAGACGATAGTTGTTCAGAACGAGGCAACGAGATTGTAGAGACCAGTTTTACGACCACTCAACAGCGACGTCATTTGACTTCTGGAATACGTAAAGAAACGCGTCCTCCATCCTTATCCGAAGTGCCCCTTCCTCCAGCGTCTATGTTAAACGAATCACACGAAGATTACATTGACATTGAGAATCATGATAGTGAACACGATGTCTTACTTTCATCACCACCGAACTCTCTTGATCGAAAAAACGCCTTCCAAAATTCGGGCCGTTTACGTGGTATGTCCAACTATACGCCGTCTACGGACTCTGATAGGCAATATTTAGTTGAAAATAATAACGTGGTGGACAGCTAATAGTTTTAGTTTATATTCAGTTTCAATCCTTTTATTATCTTGGCTGCATATAGTTGAACTTGTGTGCATATTTTCCAAAGTTTTTCTTTCTCCTTCATTTTTTAATGTTAAATATTTATAAATTTCTTTTTTTAATATGATGGAAAGCTGTCCCCTTTCTTTTTCTTAGTTTTCAAGTTGTAAATGTACGGAGGAACCTATATTTTTTATATAAATATATTATTACACTATTAAAAAGTATAGTCTGAGCTTTCTCAGCACTTAAGATCCAAAGCAACAATGTGTCATACACCACAAACTCTCATCATAGGTTGTCAGGATATTGACTTGACGTTTGTTAGATTGGTCGTGAGATGGTTCTTTTGGCATAATTTGTTCAATTACCTTGTTTTACTATTGGAATTTGATGTTTTTAATAGGACATCATAAAATATTTGGTTCATTATTAGTCAGTAAATAATTAGGGTAGGGTAGAGGAACATTCTTACATCCATCTGGCACAAAATAATCCCAATCTGTGGATCTGATAATTCAATTTTATTTACCTATAAAACGCGACTAAAAATTACAAAATCACAAAACGCCTAGGTCAGGTTAACCATTCCTATAGAACCTAATATGTTCTACTCGATCAAGGTAATGACTACCTGTTATAAATATATCAAACCTGTAAAATGTAATGAAATTAAATAAACAAACGGGTTACCATGATTGATATTCCCACTGATGCTATAAAAATTTGAGATATACTAACTAATGAACAAAATATTAATTGTCCAAGCACTACTAGGTTGATGGAAAAAGTTCATGCAATAAAGTAGTAAAGCTTTGACCACAAATATTTCAAACTTTACATGAATTATAGCCTTTTTTCCATCATTTTCATCATCGATATGTCAAAAAGTCAATTCTGTAGAACAAAAATTGCTTGACCCTTCATAAAACAACGTATAAAAACAAACCTTTAATCTTCTGTTTTATGGCAATGAGTTTGTAAAAATATAGATGAGAGCCCGTATACTTCAAATCTTAACTTGATTCGGAAGTAGACGGGTCTCACTTGCTTCATTTTTCTTCAACATCTTGAAGAAATGCATAAATTAGGCCCTATTTCAAGCGTTTTGATTGGTTCAACTTTGTTACCGTCATTTTGGTTGTAAATACAAATTGCTCAAAAGTTACCATACTATTTTTTTCTCATGTGAGCTTTGTGATAAGTAAAAATATTGCAAAATGAACTGTTGCTGTTTCTTGTACTAACTTCGATATTGAAAATCAGTGGCCTTCATTTAAATTAGCATTCTGGGGACCAGTAACCTTGCATTAGCGACCAACTCTATATCGACATTGTGAAAATGAGTTTTAACCTTTTTTTTTAAACGACAGCACCACGTTTTATATGGTCATAAATACAAAATCTTTTCTGATCTCTGATCTCTGATCATCAATATAGAAAAGCTATCTTAAAAAACCCAAACATGCATTCTGAAAAAAGTGACCTCACTCGGAAAAGTTGAAGATTTCTCATATAAATTTTACCAATAAAGGCATTAGTATATTTTGGCTGATTCTTTGACAAATTATATATCGTTGAAAAGAAGAAAATGGTGCAAATGAGCAATTGTCATCATTTTTACACCGTTGGAAATACTTACGCTCACCAAAAGAAAAGAAAAGAAATTCGAGTTTCGCATATTGACTGCTGATTATTTTGCAATATATTTTTCTAATAAAATGTACACAATAGTAAAAAAATAATATAAAATAAAAAATAAATTACAAAAAATCATGACCCTCATCCTAATCCCAAAAGTTAAAAAAAAAAAATTAGAAATACCCCTTTCCCGCTTAGCTTCACTTTCTAACCCATAGTTTGGGTTGGATTGGGTGTATAGCGCAACTTTATACAAAATGAACGAAAAAACTGTTCTCAACATCAATCTTAAAATGCTTAAAAGAATACTTAAAGTGGTCTCGCAAATAATTCAATAAAAAATTGGTCCATAAATATTATGTTTAAAATGATATGCTTCGATATTATATTATGTGGATAAAAAAACAAATAGATTTATTTACAAGGAGGAGATTAAGTTGACACGGTCAGGTATCGTTAGAGGGTGGTGGTACCTCATTGAGGTCGTAACAACGAAGCGATTTGAACGCAGAACGATCACTCCATAGGGGGATTTCACCAAATGTTGTGTCTCGCATTTCACCTCTCAAACGCGCATGTCGTAGCCTGAAAAAATACAAAAGTATAAAGGTCTTTCTATCAGTAACTGGGAAAATGGTTACACAGCCGAAATTCAAGTTGTGGAGTAAATTTAGTCATCTAGTAAGAACTCCTATAAAAATCTGAAAGTCACTGTATAGTGAAGGGATTACCTTAGGGTAACAAATTTTGGCGGGAACTTAATTTGGTGTATGACAAAAAATATTAATCTTGGCGGGAATCTAATTTGGCGCATGCTGAATCTTTTAACCTTAAAAAAATGGCGTAAAAACAAGAAAAAACACCTTTAATGGTGCATATATTCAAAAAATAAATTTTTGGAGGGAATTTATTTTGGCGGATTGAGAAAAAAATTAAATTTGGCGGATGACGGAAAAAGTTAACTTTGGCGGATATTGGGCAAAACCGTCAAAATTTCTTCCCGCCAAAATGTGTTACCCTAAGGTATTCTACTGTACTTGAAAAGAAAAATAAATAAAATTCACCTTTTTCCCGAGCTTTTAGAACAAACATGCGAATCAAGCATTTCTTTGATGTCCACATCATTCATTCTGCAAAATATTAAAGTAATTATGAATATTATACTGTAGGTAAAAAAACAATTACAATAGAAGCATGGAAGAATGGAAGATGAATAACCAGATAGTAGTAGCAAGCTGTTTGTTAGCTTGTTATTCGAGTTAATCAATGATCGTATAAACTTCAAGCCCGTTAAGATTGACTAGCTACAGTATTTTCATGTAATAGGTAGATCAACAAATGAGAAAGTATACTTTGGATTGCAAGGTCAGACAACTTACTTTTTAATGTTCAATTCCCTCATACTGGTTGATATCTAAAATGAAAACGAATTGAATTTTAAAACCAAGAACAAGAAGGTGAAAATTTGAAAAATTATAAATTCCTTACTCGAGTTGATTTTACTTACCCGTTTTTGAGTGGAATAAAATTATTAAAAACTATCAATTTCCTTGAGTGAGATAACCCAGGATAACCACTAAGGTCAGTTGGTCAGTTAGACAGGAATGAGGGATAAGAATAGAACAGACCTCTTTATCATACTCATCATAGTGGGGTAATTTACTTAGAGTTGGTCAGTTGGTCATTTAGACAGAGATCAGGGATAAGAAGAGAACAAGTACCTCTTTATCATTCTCATCATTATCATCATCTCTCAACACTGGATGATCAGGAATACTTGCTGGATCCATCAACACGTCATAAGGTGCCATTGGATGTTGAAAAGATGACGAATCGTGTATATTCCATTTTAAAGGTTGCCCGAAAGTCCCCACAAAATGTCCTTCTAAAGTCCATAAACGGACAGTACAATCCGTTGATGACGTCATAATGCACTCTTTACTTTCCACCAAAGATGCACTGTACAATAAAGGTAACATAGTTATCATCTGCAATGAATTCAACATCAGTAATTAATCAAAAGTTTGAAGGATCAAATGATACTGTGCAAGTGTAAAAGCTGGCAAAACATTAACCAAACACATCCTATTTATGAGAAGTAAGCTTTTACAAGAAGAATCAGAGAAAAACATACCATGTGATGGGCTGAATGTGAGCTCTCCACGAAAGTAAAGCTAAAAAAGTGACAGGAAAATCAATTATTTCTATTTTTAAAATTGTTAATTCTTTGAGTGATAATAATTTCAAAGTATAAATTAACGCAAAAAGTTACCTTGGGGCGCCTTCTTTTTAGGTCCTTCCAAACAATATCTTTCTACACACCAAATAGTTACAAATCCTAAGAAAGAATATTACGAATCATAACTCAATATGTGAAAGCTTCAATACCTTTGATCAAATTCCATCGTTGACGAAGAGAAGACCTACCTTTGATATCCGTAGTGATCAAATGACCATTGTCTGAATTGGAGAGCATAAAAGAGACCTGGTGACCATTTTTCTGAAAAAGAAAGGACATCAATTATCAAATTGCCATTAACATGTAAGGATGTGAAAGTCCAATTTACACCTGTCGTGTGTTAGAGTGAAGTCTCAAACAGGATACTCACATTTTCAAATTTGGCGTAAGGAGACTTTGAGTCATACATGTTCCAAAAATGAACAAAACCTAAAAACAAATAAAAGCAATAGAAAAAGGACAAATAAATATAAATACTTCTCACTTTTGCCAAACCAAGATGGTTGCAAATAATGTTACAAACGGAGAAAATGGAGTTCAAAATTGTGTTGAAAACGGCCTTACCCTTAGGCCCATTTGCCACAAGAGATGCTGATTGTCTTTTATCACTTCGCGTTTGTAGAAATAGGATTTTACTGATTGATAAGTCTCCTGATACTAAGCAATAAAGAAGACAGTTCGTCAGTAGAAGAGTAAAGATAAAATCTTACCATAGGAATGTTATCAGATAGAATTCTATTTGAACTTTTTCTCAAAATGGTACGTGTCTGCCAAGAGTAAGTTAGTGCTAGTGTAATTTCAGGCAAAGGCGAAAATAACGAAATTTTTTATTTCTTGTCCCCAAATTACTTTTTTGTCACGTCTGATTAGAATCCTCTACGCAAAATTCATGATAGTAATTTGCAATAAGTGAAAAAACAACCACATTTTTCAAAGATATGTTACAGGCTTGCAGGATAAACATGCTGTTATCAAGCAACTTTATTTCCACCACGAATCAGGTTTTGAGAAAATGTTTATGAATTTGAGTGTGCTGAAATAGCTGAGAAAACCTGTAATTCTATTTGATAGCATTTCTATGGTTTTACATTGCTAGAATGTAGCTTAAAAACTGCTGGAATATTTTATGGAACTTTCATTGAACACTTACAAAGTTCAGCTTCAGTGACATCATCAAGAAGATCAGATTGAAATTTGGTGAAGATCCGACCGGATGTCACATTCCATACCAAGATCTAAGAAAGAAACGTATAATGTGGTGGAATTCAGGTGTACTGGTGATGGAGAATAGGTCGAAGAAATAGTATTATTGGTGTATTTGGTATATATTGCAAACCATCATTTATCAAAGACCCAGTGAGACCCCCTGCCAACTGAAAATCGTTCATGTGGGAAAAAAATTACGTCCCACTTAAAAAATAAAAAAATAAATTGCCACTGGATCAGTGAGACAGAAATGTTGTTCATTGTAGGTTTTCACCAAAAGACCCTAAAAGGGTAGATATGGTAAGGGAAATACAACTGACCTGTCCATCGTAACTGGAGGTAGCAACAAAGTGAGGATGGAGGTATGCAATGCTCAAAATGTCTTCTTGATGTGCCATTCTCTGGAAAATGAGAAAAGATATAAATATACAAATAATATGAATTCATTTTCAAAACCAAAAAATTAAAACACAACTCCAAGTTTCATGCACTATGTACAATCATCAGATGTAACTAAAAAATAAATAGCTGAGTGAAAACTTATGCCCAGAAAATTGATTAAAAAGTTGTAAAGTCGTAAAATTCGAAAGAAAGCTATAAAAACGTCACGGGTCTGGAGGGACCACTTTAAAGTATTTCAACAGGAATTTATTCATGCAGGGTGGCCACACTCTTTCAATGAAAAAATCCAGCCTTTTTTATCAAAAACATATCTTTTTCCAGCTTTTACAGACTGAAAGAGGTACATTTTCCAACCCCAGTTCTGAAACATGCACTGTTTTCCAGCTTAACCAGTTGAAAGACTAGTTTTACGAATGCTTTACAAAGTATTTCTGCCAAAAGTACACTAATCATAATAAGACTTTCTATTATATATTTCTACCTATTTGGAGGATCCACCATGGTTGGATCCGACAAGAACATTTTTGAAAATTGATACTCGCAGATAGCGATCTCAGAGCTATGAAATATTTGATTGAAAAATGAGCCCTTTTAGCCCTAAAAAGGTACTTTTTCCCAGTTTTTCCAGCCCTATTTCTGAAAATAACTATTTTTCCAGGTTTTCCAGGTTTTCCAGTTTTTCCAGTTTTTCAGTCCCTGGCCACCTTGTCATGTGGCGGCACTTTAAAATTAGATCTCTTGTTAATGATCTTTCCTTTTGAAGTTATAGTATGGTATTTTTAATCAATTTTCTGTACATAAGTTTTCACTCAGCCTTTTAATTTTTAGTAACATCTGATGATTGTACATGAAACTCGGAGTTACTTTTTAATTTTTTGTTTTTGAAAAATAAATTCATATAAAAAAGCTCCGTCTTATATCGAGCACTATAGTGAATATTGTTTGTTCACCACTTATTTAATACAAAAATATAAAGGCCGCGAACCACAAATTAAGAATATCATACTGTGCTAATTTTTTTCATAAAACCTCCAAAATGTTTCTTCCACAGTATATATGAAAGAAAAGTGAACAAATAATAGATACATACTGGGGTATCATCAGGCCATTTGATGTAAGGAGTTTTCAGATGATGTAATGATTGACTACTATCAGAATAAATGTTGATACATCGGTCCCATCCAACCGCTACAATGTACCTAAACGTAAGAAATGAGATTCATTAGAAGAAAAGTTACAAAACTTCAGACATTAAACAAGTAGAAAGAATAAGATATCATACCTGTTTTTATTGATGGTAAAATAAACAAGAGAGGAGACCTCTGCCATACTATCCTCTGAAATGAAAATAGAAGCCAGGTAAATTTGAATAGATTATAGAAAATAACACATATACTTTAATTGAGAAACTTTACGAACTTGACCCTTTTTCGCAAAATTTTATCTCCGCTCATTCGCGAAAGTTTACCCAGAAAAATTACCTTGCGAGAGTTTCTTCCAAGTTTCTCTTGCGATAAAGTTTCTCCGATTGAAGTATTCAAAACATTACAAAATTACTTGAACCAGTATTCATCGTAAGAATAATTGTAACAAATATAAGATAAACCCTTTTTGATTCACTAGAAGTTGATCTCAAGGGACGTAAAATAAAAAAATGAAACCAAAGACATCCCTTTCAATTTTCAGCCACATACGAACAACATTTTTCAAAGTTTTGGGACATTTTCAGGCTCTAGCACAACTTAAATTTGGAATCGAACCTGGGTGAAGAGTACTGAGACAATGTCCATTATTGTAATTCCAAATTTTGATCTTTCCATCCTGCCCGCATGTTACCAATCTAAAAGATGAATAAAATAAAAAGGGAAATGTTAATATCAAATTTACATGATAATAATAAGAATACAAAGCCAAGACTAAATTGTAAAGTTTAGAAATTTCTCCAAAAAATATGTCAATTGTGTGCAAAAAAATGTTACCTTCGTTCAGTGGAATCAAAACACATATCAGTAACAGCCGTTTGATCATGGCTATCTGAATATTCGAAAACTTGATCACCGTTCTCGATATCCCAAACTTTAATGATGGAACCTTCTGATGACGTAACCACGTGATTGAATGACGTATTGTAACATGTACACGTCACTGCTTCTTTATGTGTTGTTGTCATTTGCATTGCTAATGGTCTGAATGCAAAGATAAAGCATATGGTTAAAGGAAAGCAATAAGCAATGAAAAAACCGTTTTACCACTGTAAAGACGTTGAAAAGACGTTAAAAAAAACCGTTTTACCGCTGTAAAGACGTTGAAAGGACGTTAAAAAAAACGTCGTGGGTCTGCTGGGTTATTACAAACTTTTTGGATTTTCTGCCCCAAAATTTTACGTTTAAAGCACTTCAAGCATTTTAAAAGGTCTTTATGGGAAATTATGACCCCTCTAATTCTTGCTCAGTGTGTTGATAATTGTCATAAGGTTTGAGAAGATAGATATCATACTTACTTGTTTTTTAATCGAAGAAGAGCCACATGATCTGAAGCAAATGCTAAACCACGTGATATTGGATTGTAATGAATAGCTGAGTGGAAAATAAAATACGTTATCATTGAATAGGATCATAATGTCATGTTATATAGCTGAAGCTGTAGTAGTTTTCGGCTATTGGAAAACAAAACCGTACACACCCGGGCTGCTGAGGAATACCAGCAAAGTGTCCAACAGACTCTTAAAACACCTTATTGTATCGTTTTTTATTGGGTGGAGCCAGTAGAGAATTATTTGTGCCTGATTAGAACCAACTCACTCAATTAAGTGCCATTGATATTATATATAAAGTTGCCTGATGATTGCCCTTTGGAAAGAAACTGTCAGTAACAAAAGTAAAAAATCTTGTCTTTTCTGTTCTGAAGGAAAAATATATAAAATGTCACCTGAGAGTTCTCCTTTAATGAGATGTGATTTAGGACGAACTGTCAATAAACATGTTTGATCATGGATATCCCAAACCTGTAATAATTGATCACAAGAGAAGGCATTACGGTAATCATTTCATTAATCAAATGCAATTCATACACAAACTAAATGGCAAGCCAGCATCGCATGCCGCTTGAGCAATATAGAGGCCCTGTGGTCTACGATTTTCAAAATACGGCTATTGATATATAGATAAGCACTAGAAGAGAACATAACTTTTGTCACGGAGATACAAAGGAAGGAATTGAGAATACCTTGACCATGATATCATTAGAAACACTGAAGAGACGATTATCACCTTCCACCATGAACAAATGAATGATGGGTGTTACGTGACCTCTCAAGATACCAACTGGTTTCCTAAAAGCATTGGAACAACATCTCGGTTACACAAGAATGCTGAATGGTGTGAGAAATATATAAGTAAGTAAACAAATAATTTTTGTACTTACGTAGGAACATAAGGGTTCCATAATCGAATCAATCTGTCCATACCTATTATATAGAAATAAAAACTAATAATTTTAGGCAAATACCTTGTTAAATCTAAAAAAGTATGTAACATGGGTCGATTTTTATTGGTGACCCAACATTGACAACAGGTGACTCGGGTTGCAGCTACTTAAACATTATATTACGAAACATAGTTCGGACCCCCAAGGACCCCCCCCCCCTTTTTAAAACAACCTCTACCCCTTCTAGAGGTTTAGTTGTGACCTCCCTGAAATGTTCAACATTTCCGAGGCTAAAGAAGGTACTATGTAAGATTTAAGAACAAACCTCCAGTGGCCAGAACGTTTTTAGTTTTACTGAAATCGAAAGTCTTGACTCCTTTGTATATTTTGAATACAGTTTCATCTGCAGGAAGTCTTCTCTTGATAGTGACATCTTTGACAGAAGAAGTTGTTTGTAAAACCTTCTTTAACTCTTTCTGATTTGAAACATGAGTACTTCCAAGGGTTTGCCCTGATAGTAAAAAAAGACGGTTGGTTAAGGCAGAAAAATAGACATTAGAAAATAGCAATTCTTCGTTCAATTCAAATTGAAGGTGAAGCCTAGTTTTTTATTCTTGATAAAATAAAGTATTATGGAGGTCTGGTCCGTCATCTGTCATGATACAATAATGATGAATCAACATACCAATAACAAGAGAGTGGTTTCCATCTGTAGAACACGATAAAACACTTCGTATTGAATGGTAATAACGTATCTAAGGGAGAAACACAAAATGCAATTGCTTGCTTGTTACGAAGTTAATTGATTAATGAAGAATTGAGAATTAAGTAAAGGATTAACAACTTTGATACCTCTTGCACCCAGTCATTATGTACTTTCCATCTAAAAGAACGATAATAAAAATAATATTCAACTAATATCAATGACAAAACAAAATATAGACGAATTCGCAGTATTCAAGCAGAAATGTGAGGAATCTATAAACGATATCAACAATTTCTCTCCTGCTTTGTCTATTTTGATTGGCGATTTTAATGCAAGGAATTC
>JAUJPO010051572.1:0-15119 GCA_032270745.1 Tiaropsis multicirrata
TTTGCAAACTCCTTCGTAAAAAGTTGACGCTAATTTTAATTTTGGTAATGTTATGAGGACGCTTTTTTGGATGGATTCTCTGACTGGAATTAGTTATGTCTTGAGTCAAAAAGTACTGAAAATGGCTGGAATGAGAAAAGGGGTTATCAACCTTGATCCCTGTAGCTATGTGAGTCCAAGGTTCGATCGTAATTATAGGAATTTTTCTTTTAAATCCAGATTCTTAACCCGGAAGGCCTACTAGATCACAAATAACTTGTGTGTTCCCATCATTTTGGGGTTAAAGATATTTGGTCAGTCAGTTTAAAGAATTGTTGTAAATTTGAATTCACAGGCAAAAGTAAGTAAAATATTACGACTGGCGCACCTTCACTAAAAATCACCTAGCGCACAATCAGCAATAAAATAATGTACAGTATTTAGAGTGTGTGCGTACGGTATCTAGTGTGCCCAAGCAGTAGTTTAATAAAAATCCTTATTTTCGTAACTAAAAAGTTTTGAGAGTTTTAAGAAAGAAAGAAAGTCAGGCAGTCGGATGATGCAAACGATGTTGATGTTCCATCAACTAAATTGTTTCAAATTTTCAACAGATTAAGAAAATATCTAGTAAGTAAATGTTAAAAAGAAGAAAAGAACTTGCAGAAATAAGTATTTTTTGAAAGAAATACAAAATTTACTAGATCTTTACCTGACAAGGTAAGGTTAAAAATGAACAACAAAGACTCAGCGTACAAACATAAAGAATATGCCTAATAAGGATAGAGTTCCTGACTGCCATGTAAGGGAAATTGGGTAGTCAGTCCAAGGTTGCTGATGGATACTAACTAAAGTTGCAGAAATGGGCTAAAAAAGCTGAAATAGAATAGAATTAAAAAATTATCAGACAAAAAATGATTTGAAACACAAGTGTGTAAGCTAAATGTTTAGTACAATAAACCAACAAGAAGCAACTATTTTATTTACTATATATTTTGATATATTGATCAGGTCTAAACTTCAATAAAAAAAAATATTATAAAAATGTTTATGTTCACATTACAGTAAAAACAAACCATACGCTACAAAAAAGGCGAGAAATCAAAATTCTACTGCAAAAACAATCTAATAAAACTGATGCTGTTAAGGAAAATTTCCAAGAGACAACAAACATAAAACAATTTAAAAAAGCTACAATTAAAACTTGACTAAATGTTTAAATAGACACTTTGTTTTTTGTTTATTTTTTAAGTTTGGAAATAATGATGTTAAATTGATGCCCAAAGCATTTTGCTGGGAGATTTGATTGGAAATTCTATTTTGAAAACGTTTTGAAAATAAATTGAATTTTGCAGCATAGGAAGCATGTAAGCCCTTATTAAGATTGAGTATATGAGAATTGGATGAGATTTATGAAGATTCAGTCCATTCAGTGTTTAGTTTCAATCAAAAGATTAAATTTTACTAAACCAGCCTATTGAGCTAGTTGGAAAGATAAACATTCTTCCTCTATCTTTATATACATTATCCTACTGATTGTTACAGCAAGCTGATGTCAGTTTAGAAAGTTTAGTTTTATAAAAACAATTTTGCAAAGAACTTTCTCTATTTGATTTGTTGGTTTTGAAGAGGAAGTGACAAGCCACCCAATGCTTATTTCAATCTTTGAGACAATTAGAATAATTAATGTCTCAAATATATAGCTTGTAACAACCCCCCAACATTCTAATCATTCATGCACAATAACTCCTAAACTGAAGGAGGAGTGGACAGGATGAAAATGTTATTTTTTACATTAAGTCTAAGATATTGAAATCAAAAATGATTATAAATATTTAGAAATCAAATGTTGTGAATGGAAATTATACTATTTCATCATTAACTTCCTTAATTGATATCATGGCTTCCTAATTACAAACTGTCGTGCTTTTCTTTGATAACAACACATTTCCTTCAATGTGTTATTATCAAAGTGAGGATACTTACAAGATAAACTTTTTCAAAATGAACAAATCTCTTTTTAATGTACACTTTTATGTGTTATTTTATATTCGATTTTCATGCAATCCTTAGGCATTCGTTTTATAATGCAGTAAAAAAGTTTTATAGTCATTCAAAGTTATTTTAAGTTTCTCAATAAAGGTTTTACTTTTCGTATAATTTCACTATCCCTTAAACTGAAAACAGTGATTTAGTCTTGTAATATATTGATTGTTGACTTCCCTTGGGCTCATCTCTTCCACCAATTTCACCATCATTTTTTAGGATTTTTTACATGATATTTTACCGTAAAAAATGATGGTGAGACAATTTTTAGGAAAGTTTCCAATATGAATGATTTATGATTTCAAAACATTTTTTCATGGAATAAATATATATACTTTTCTTTTTCATATCTTTACAAGTTTTTTTTGCTATGTGTAACACAGATTAAGAGCTTCTTTCCTCCAGATTAGATTCAGAAATTATATTTTAAAAATAATTTTCATTGAGCTTAAGCCTGAGATGGATTTCTCCAAAAAAATAGAGGTCTATTTTCATCAATTGATCTGTTGATAATATTCTTTCTCATATCTCATGGTATATATCAAAAATGTTTTTTTTCAAAAAAGGGGACCGACCTTATCTTGTCTTATTTAAATTTGTGCTAACTGTTTTCCAAATATACAATGATATAGTATTTAAAACACAATTTTATTTAATCTGATCAATTAATAAGACATTTATATGTACATTGGATTTTTCAGTAATCTTGTAGAAAGCTATTACTATTCACAAACAAAAGAATAAAAGTGGTTTTAAAATAAATTAATAAACAGTTTTATTGCTACCTGACTGATCCACAATTTAATGAGATACCAATTTCTCACAAAAAGAAATTTAATCTCCTGCTGTTTATTCTTAATACTTGAGCTGTGAGAAAATACCCACTCATACAACGCTCCTTAGATAGCTGGAAATGCCAAAGTCCTCAAATACAAAATGAACTTATTGTTAATTGCATTTAAAAGGTTTGTATACATACATCAATATTAAAAAAAAACATTTCCTTAATTTTGATGAGTATCAATAACAAGCTCCAATAAAAGTTTCAGAATTAAAAATTGCTGCTTAAAATTAGAATCTTAAAAACAACTGGTAATCATGTTGATTAAAGTCTAAAGATTATTATAGAACCTTTGTTTTGTATTTCAAAAAGTTTCCTTCATTCATTTTATGTCCAAAAAAGTCTTTTGTCATTATTTCAGTCTTTGTATATATCTTTATCAATAATATAAGACCAAATTTTGGAAAGGCAGGGCAGTGTTTGATGGAATTTAAAAAGGGCACTTTTTTGAATATCTTTTTACAAAAAGACTGTTTTTGCTACAGATTTTAACATATATATCTGGAAGATTTTCATTTTATCGGCATTTCTTCGTTGCATAATACGTAATTTGAAGATTCCTACTAGTCATTTTATACTTTTATCTCATTTGAATAAATCAAAAAATCAACTCCAAGTATATAATAGACAGAGCACCTTTTTTTGGAAAAAAAATTTCTTCCTTTTCACTTTTTTACATAATGTAAATTTGAATTGATTTGATATCAAATGATAAATCCCTTTTTTTCTTTTGAACTTGAGAAAAGATGGAATTTTGAAAGTAATTTTCAACTTTTTCATTTTATCTTTTTTTGTTTTTTTTTCTTGAAACTGATGTTCTCAAATCGAATTCTTTCTCCATCTCAATTGAATATATGATTAGAAAAATACACAAGATACAATTTTACATACAATTCTTGATAATTTTAACATCAACATCACGTTTTATCCCTGCATGATTTCATTCTATAAACTCTTTACATGTTTAATCTTTTCATGGCACAATGTAAATGTATTCTCAAAAGAAAAAATGTCAATAATTATTTCGTATTTTATTTAATCACACTCCATTCATTGAGAGGTTCCAAGTATTCCAGTTTTCAAATTTCAAAAAGACCAAGCAAAGACAACACTGTTTGACAAATTTCATTTGTCTTTTCACCTTTTAAGTTGGCTTTGTTTGATAAATGCCAATTTGAAAATGATTGGACTGATATTCACTTTTTTTACTTGTATCCTAAAAGATTCATTTTGGGGTCGCATCTTGATCATCTTGATCTGTGTGGATTTATTACCACATATATTTTTTAAGACAAGGTCGTGTATTGCCTTTATGATTTTAAATGAAAATATGGAATGACATGAAACATCATTATATTCAATTCAAATTTTATTCTTTGGTTTTTGTTACTAGTTTTGGTTATGTTCTGCCAGTGGGGGTGGACAATGGCTTAACTATTTCACAGTTAATCTAGTCACTTTTCTATGGTCAAGGACCTTAAAATATTAGTTATTAGGGAATTAATAAAGGCTTTCATAAGAAATATCTCTCCAGACATCTAATTTCCCTATACAACATCATCATCTTTTTAAAACATTTCTAAACTTCTACAACTGTTTTTATGTGTGGGTGTTTTTCCTTTTATTTATGAAACATGATGAGAAAAAAGTTGAATTATTGATGGAATTCACAACTATTTTCTAATTTCTTAAAATTATGGCTTTTAACTACTAAAAAGAACAGTAAATTTTTAATGAATTAAAATACAAAATGTGAGTTTTTTTCCTTAAATTTTTCCTCTAAACTTTACAAGAAATATTTTAACTTTAATTTTTCAAGTTCTCCTGTTTATCAAAAAGAGAATCGTGTCCTTAAAATTTGATTTGAAGATTTCTTTTAAAGTATCCCAGTCCATCTAGAAATCATTGAACTGCTGACTATTCAAGCTTAATAAGTTCTTTCTAGCATTTATTTTCTTTTAATTGCAAATTTATTTTATACCGGGTGTCCCAGAAAAAGGTTTTGGTGTTTGACCGTCTCCCCAGAGCCAAAAAAAATAGTCTTTTGATTAATAATTTCATTTCATCTGAAAGAGGAAAGTTTAACTTAAATTTTGAGGTATAAAACCTTTTAAATTCCGTTCAGTAAATAATTTTTTTTTTAAGTGCAAAAACACATCAAAAAGGGTATTAAATTAGATGGGCGATTTTTAATGTTTTCAAATTATTTCTTTGTTTTAATTGCCAAAAATTGCTAAATTTTTCTTCTCTCCACAATTTGTTTTCTTTTTTACAAAAATTATTTTTCAAACCATTGAAGTCTTTAAAACTACAAAGAGTGCCATCTTGTAATTTAAAAATTGCTTGAATTTAATACCCTTTTTTGACATGTTTGTGCAATTTTTTAAAAGCTTTTGTTTTTGTTATTGAAAATAACTATATCATAGCATTTAGAGGATGATTTGTTGCTCTTTTCTTTTTATGAAAAGCTATTTCAAACAGGCCATTATGTTGTGGAATGTCTATACACAACTGCAATGTTTCTGAACATTCTTTTTTAACCCTTTATCATTAAGTGGCAGAGCATTTTTGGGTATACATTTTGGTTAAAATGACCTAGGACAAACTTAAAATGCCCAAGTCATAGCTTTGATAAAATATATTATCAATAACAAAATAATAATATAATCAAAGTTTCAGGGTTTATTTGTAAAATGGTTGCTTCCGTTTGACACTAAAAAGTAAGAATTGCTTTATGTAGAAAGCAGTTGACAGTATTGACGAATCCTGCAC
The DNA here is from genome assembly GCA_032270745.1 of Tiaropsis multicirrata. Taxonomy (NCBI): domain Eukaryota; kingdom Metazoa; phylum Cnidaria; class Hydrozoa; order Leptothecata; family Tiaropsidae; genus Tiaropsis; species Tiaropsis multicirrata. The sequence goes on from JAUJPO010051572.1 coordinate 5,636, forward strand.
TAAAATGTACTTCCCTGTTTTCTCAAAGGTAACGAATCGATCGGGAATTGGACCCATGGCTTCTCGCTTGCCGGGCGATTGCTTCCCCAATTGCGCTATCGGTTCGTTGACATTATACACTAGTTTGTAGGTAGACGAGGGGAGCGACGTGCTCAATGTTTACCATTCAGTGCCTGGATTCTACGAATCAATGAAATTTCAGCGAATTGATGCACAGCCAGTGCCCAATTTCCAACCAACCTATTATCTTCAAGAGAATTGTTGTTAAGCTAGTATTAGCAATCCCCCGACAAGCAAGAAGCCGTGGGTTAAATTCTAACTTGAGTTACCTTTGAGAAAACTGGGAGGTACATTTTTGTGCAGGGTCTGTCGATTCATTGCCAATTAGTATAATGTACTTGTTCTCACTCACAGACCAGTATCACTTATTTACTTTTTGTTTCTTTAGTACCTTCCTCATTTCTACACAATAATTGTTTTTAGTGATAATCTTTTTGCAACAAACATTTTAATAGTGTCGGACAGAATAATCACTTTTCAAACAGGTACTACTGTAGGGGTAATTTTAATTTATGAAATGAGCAAAAAGATTTATGTTGCACAAATTTCCTTTGAATTTGAGTATCTTTGATAACGTTTAGATTCCAAAAGAAGATTAAAAGATGTCCTACAAGAATTTCGAGAAGGTTACCACGAAGGTTATGACCCAGAAAAGGTACGTAAAAAACAAAAACACTGTTGTTCACCTTAAACTTCTCAGCACCTAAATCTTCTTTAGTCCTGCTATTTATTTCATAATGATATTTTTATAATATTTTAGCCGATGGGTTATGATGGATTCAAATTATTTATGTCAGTCTATCTGGGCCAGAGTGTAAGCGATGAATTGATGCAGACATTGTTTTGGACATTCCATAAAAAGGTTCCAAGAGGAGATGCAAAGTCACCTGACCTTCCAAATGCATTGTTACGGAAAATTCTGGTTGAAAATGGAAATGTTTCACAAGAAAGTCTAGACCAGCTGAATGGTAAATATGAAGCAAACTTGACGCTTGCTTAAAATATTTTATTATGAGTCTACAATGTCTATAATGCTCATCATGCTGCACTTGAGCATTATTTTTAGTATTAGTATAAGAATCTTAAAATTAAAACTTAAAATCTAAAATAATCAAATTAAGTTATTATGTGTATCATTTTACCCTCACATTTACACCTAGTTAATTATTTTCAATGCTCTCTTTCTATCATACTTTAAAAAAGAGCTTGTGTATATTTCGCACAATATCTTTTTTAATTGACTGGTGCTGCACTTTTATCAGAATATTGAAAAGCACTAGGATTGAGCTATCTGGTAGGCTAAAAACTGCACTCACTTCTTCTGTGTTTTCAAAATGACTTTTAATTGCAACTTTTGTCACTTTTCCATATCACTTGTGTGTAAAAAAGCACTCATTATATTTTTATTACAGCAGAAAGTGCATTGTCAAGAATTGCAAAAGGTGCACGGCGAGCCACGGTTGTTGCTACGGCAACTGTTGTCGCAGGTATTAAACCCAATGTTGAAACTACTGCAGAACTTGAAGCCATCAAAGAAGAAAAAGAAAACCCTCGATTGTCCTCTTCCCTTAATTTATCATCAACTCGTACTAAGTGTTGTAATGACTCACTTAACCCAGGTTAGCAACCATCCCATTATGTTGTAATGTCTCACTTAATCCAGGTTGGCCATCACCCATCCATCACCCATTAGCTTATATCCACTATAGCCACCAATAATGTCTTGGAAGGCTAGTCTCAACTCATTAATAAGCTGTTTTTTAATATTACTCACTTCAAATATGCATTTGCCCTGTTGAAAAACTTCTGCCTGCCTGTCAAAAATTTTGAAACAATCATTTGTAGCAACATAAAACATGATATTGAACCAGTAGTTTTTTACCTTGACCAGCATTATATAAATGCAATATGTTGAGACTGTGTTTCATGACCCATCGTCAGGTGGCTTTGAGTTAACTTGCTGACATCATCATCTTATCCTTTCTAATTTATTTATAATAAACTCACTCCAATCACTACACCTGCTAACACCACACTATAATAAGATATGCCAAATTTACTAACATTTCTACTAAACTTTTAACTGTAACGTTTTTTAACTGGTCTTTCAATTTTTCTAACTTCCTTTTTAACTTTCTTTGGAAAGGGTCAATTAGGTAGCGGGTCAGTTATACCAGTAGAATGAAAATCATATCATTTAACATTTAACCCACAGTTATTTAACTTGAAAGAAGTCCCTTGAGCGTTTTGCAAATTAAATTTTTTTTCTTTGCGTTAATGCGTGAAATCTTACCTCCTACCTTTCCTTACCTTATCTCCAAAGAGATTAACTAATTAATTTTATGAACATTGAGTAGCTGGTAGAAAATTAATTTTGAACCAAGGTTGTGCAATTGGTGTGTTACATGATACAGTTTTATTTAAACCATCAGAGACCTTTGCTTGAAACCTCTTCCAAGATTTTGCTCACAATTTTTGTCTTCTACATAGTCAGTATAGAAACTCCGGTTTGCAGGTCTTTCGTATTTTGTCTTTTGTTTACATTTTGTACTTACGCAAATTGGTTATTGTTGCTCATTTTAAAGATCATGTTTAAAAAAATAGACGATATTGGTAATGTGATCAATAAGTGAGCAAATTTACATTCGACTTTTGTTTTCTGTTATGTTTTTAGGAGATATTCCAAGACGGGCATGCTCAGAAGCCGAATTATCACGAATAGACAATACTAATGACGAAATGCTAACACCTATGACAAAGCGACGATTATTTTTAGATACTATGACACATTTACCTATGATAGAGATCAAAGAAATTGCATGTTATTTATCACTACTAGAGGGTGGCGATGTCAAAGACAAATTAGAATGTAAGAACCAAATTTCTTTTAAATTTTCATCATGAGTCCAACTCTTGGGTGTATTTTAGGCGCTGAGTTTAATAGGTCCCGTCAAAAAATCCGCGTATAGAGACTTCTGATTACCAAAGTATAGTCTATAGACCTTAGAGGGGCAGAAAAAGAAGGTGCTTGTTATTTGACGCATCTGCATATATGTCCATGATGGCGGATTTTTAACAATAGCTCTCCTTGGACCCCCCCCCCCCCCTAGGCAAAGGTCGAATAACGGCACCTACTTTTTCTGACCTTCTAAAGTCTATGCTTTCATAATGAGAAGTCAAAATGACTATCCGCGGATTTTTCGACGGGATCTAACTGAGCTACTAGAGTAATGTTAAAAAATTGGGATGGATTCATAGGAGGCACAAACCTTTTTTACTGGAACCAAATAAAGAAGCTTGGAGTTAGCCCTCTTAATCACATGGTCAACAATAAACACACCCATGTCTCTTTTTGTCCTTGGGTACCAAAACCTCAATTGAGTGAAGGTGATTTTTTCCCACTGGGGTGGAGAGTTGGTGGTCAAAGACAGTGGTCTGTAAAGGACAGACAACTGGCTTTCTGGGATGATCCTACAGAAAAAAAAGAAAGGAAGGTAAATTCACGGTAAATACCTTGTAAGTGAAAAATAAATTTAAGACAATAAGGAGTGGTCATAAAGTATCTACTATGGTGGAGTGGAGGACTTTTTTTAAATTTGAAAAAAAAATTCGCACCCCACCTGAGGGTGGTAAAAGAATTTCGCACCCCCCCCCCTGAGGCTGGCAAAAAAATTTCGCACCCCCCACTCTCCCAATCCCCCAAGGGTTTTTTTTTTTGGAAGCACCGTTTTCAAATATTACTTTGCATTAAAACAAAGGGGTTCTATCTGGAGGTCCCACCATGGTTGGGGCCGACAGGTGAAAACTTTCAAAATTCTTTTTCAAAAACCGCTAATTTTGCTTTCCTTTTTAGGATTTTAAGGAGAACTGGGCTAGTTTGTCTAGAAGTATTGTTTTCAAAGATTACTTTGAATTAAAACATATCAAGGGGTATTTGGAGGCCCCACCATGGTTGGTGCCGACAGGAGAAAATTTTCAAAATTCTTTCTCAAAAATCGCTAATTTTGCTCTCCTTTTTAGGATTTTAAGGTTCTTTTTCAAAAGAATAATGATTAACTAATTAAATTAACTTTTGCATTACTTAATATAATTTTATATTCGAGGCCTTTTTTGGGGTACTTTTTTGTTAAAATGAGCTAGGACAAACTTTAAACGTTAATATCTCCTGAACCAGAAAGAATTAGATGTTGGTTTATAGCTCGTTGGATAGTTGAGAGTCTCCTTTTACTTTTATGTAAGGGCGGCGTTCCTTTTTAACAAAGTTAGGTCTTCTGCGCTGACTTACTTGAAATCTTTTGTATTGCAACTGAATGTCCATTTCATTTCCATCAATTCAGGCCAAAAATTAAAATAGAGTTTAAAATAGAGAATGCAGGAGGACTCCGCCCTCCTGTATAGCCCATGTCGATGGTTAATTACATGTCAATTTTACTTCATCAAAAACACAGGAGAAAAATTATACACTACTTTGATATTTATCTTTTCCACGCTTCTCACTTTTTACGGATAAGATTTAACTATTACATCTTAAAGCAATCTGATCGGTTAATTCAAAGATTAACTCAATCTTGTCAACTGTCTGACTCTCAAACTTTTAGGATGGCACCCGAGAAAGGGTGGGAATCGGGCGGGTACCCCATATATACCAAAGTCGAATCCTAACGCCCCACCAAAGTCTACCCTAACGCCATAGCAAAGTTGAACCTTAACACCCCACTAAAATCTTCCCTAACGCCCCACCTCAGTGAACCCTGATGGTATTTTGTCAAAAGTTTCAAACAAATACAACATACCATCAGTCATAACACAGTTATCCATAAAAAACATTTACCGTCGTCCATCATCCAGAAAGCAAAACATCGCATCTACATTTCTTGGTGAAAGTATTTGCCCCCTACTCTTGCAAACCACCCAAACATTTTTCACTTTGCCTTTTTCGGATAAGTCATGGCCACATCCCCCATTTTATAAATTCAAGGTAAATAATTGAAAAAGGGGAGTGTTTTGTTTATCTTTTTTTAATTTTTTATAAGAACAACCTGGAATGGTTGTGTACTGTCCTATTTTCTTTTTCTCAGTGACATTTCCAGGCCCAATTAAAACGATTATGAATATTGACATCATTCTGTCTGACTATGTGATCTAACCGATCGCTCTTAAAACCCATATCCAAAAAGAAACTGCATGGGTTTGTCTAGTTTTAAAAATGAAATAAAATATTTACAAGGGTGTTTATTTTCTTAATTTTTGATTTATTTTACAATAGTTTGTTTTGATTCATTATCTTTCTTTGTTTTTTTTTCAGTTGTATTTCGAGTATATGATTCGGACAATAATGATTATTTAGATGGACCAGTAAGTATTCTCTTTTGTCCAATTTATTTTTTCAAAAGTCTTGACACGTTTTTTATTAGAAAAACGAAAAATTAAACTGATTGATGAAAGCCAGGAACATACAACATTTTCCCCACTAAAAGATTCTCTTATAAAACGAATTAGGAAAATGTTCGTGAATTTCCAAGCCTTTAACGAGTTTCTAAGACACAACCAATGGTTTTAGCGATTTAAAAAACGGTACCTGTAGAAAAATATAAACCAAATTTTGGGGATTTTTGAATATTTTTTTGATTTTGATAAACCTGTGTAACCCTTTCAGTTTCAGAACCTTTGTTGGGGTACTTTTTTGTTAAAATGAGTTAGAACAAACTTTAAACGCCAATGCCTCCTGAACCAGAAGGAATTAGAGGTTGGTTTGTAGCTCGTTGGATAGCTGAGATAGCTGGCTTTGACAAATCACTCATGTTTCAATTCTATTCGCTAGAGAATCTAGTTTAACTGAAGTTTCTTGTATTTTCGTTCACTCATTGGACAAAAAACGGTCAAAATCTCAAAAAATACCAAATTTGGAATTTTTATTGTGTTGCAACTCACTGAATGGGCACTAATTAGGCCAAAAATGAAGATTTCAAGTTGAAAAAAGAATAAGGTTTGACAGCATCTTTAAAAATTGCATTTTGATTATAGAATCTTTGAAACTGTACTGAATTCAAATGGTCGCAAACTTACAAAGAAAAAGTTTACACGTTTTTTTTAAATAAAAAATACGCTTTAAAAGAATATTGATGATGAAATTGTCCAAAAAGTTAACAAATGCCCTAAAAATGATGTCATCTTAAAATCTTTCAAGGTCAAATTTATTTTTAGAGTTTATTCTAAATACATCTAAAATCTTTTATCTAGCTGATTCAGCTAGCTGATTCAGCTAGCTGATCTTTTTGTCTTTCAATTCAATGGTTTTTATAGTACTCTTTGGGCGCTTTTTTTCAGACTTCATACGAAATTAAGAATACCGACAAAAAGGTTTAAGAATGTTTATTATGAAACCAGAAAACACCATTCTTATAAAAAAGAAAAAAATATTTTTCGCAAAGGGCTATTTTGACTAATGAAGAAATAAACTAGTAGAACATTCATTTCTAAATCCGTGTTATGACGTCATGAAAATAACGCCACTGTGTTACAACAACTTAATGGTCATTGTGCGGTTACAAACATGTCAACTAGTGAGGTTACGTTAACTGAGATAAATCGCGGGTGGCGTTCTCATCACGTCGTTCTCCGAGTTATCTTGCTTAACGTAACCTCGCTAATGTAACAACGTCGGTTTTTAGATCTTGGACTGTGTTTTAATTTCGACGAGTTTCAACCAAATTTCTTAATATAGATTTTTTTTCTTCAAGGAACTGGAATCGATAGTCTCTCAAATGTTGAGGGTAGCTGAATATTTAGGATGGGACACAACTGCGCTTAAACCTGTAAGTAAAATAATTTACAAGTCAATAATTATGGAGTAAATTTCTTCTTTTCATTTCTTCTTTTTTACAACCCTATAATAGACATACCAGGATTTATACACACAACCGAAAAAGTTTATCTCTATCATGGGATCATTAAACATGATAATAATACCATAAGCATAAGGACAGAATTGGACCATCTCAAAGCTGATTTTTTCTTTAAAATTTCTCACTTCTATTGTCGCTAGTTTATGGATCTAAAATAAGAGATGTATGTTTTTTGTCCATTTTAGTTCATTCTGTTTCTTACTTTTGATACATTCGAAATCCAATTAGCAATTATCATTTTTATTATCTTATCTTATGCAATTTCCTTACTTGGTATGGTCCAAATAGATGGTCTGGTAAACGGCTTGTAATCATCAATGGCATTATTGTTATCTTATGCCATGTCTTTGATTAGTATTATCCAAAAAATGTGTAAAGTGATGATGATCAAGCACACTGAATTCGCTATTGTTAGTAGAAATTTCCATCTAATTACCAGGGCGAGTAATTATGAAGTTGAATACACATCGATTTTAGTAATAGTTAAAGGTTAATTAGTGTTAGACATTTTCACATCTAGATCGGAAGTTTTTTCACAAGCATTCTAATTTCGTACATGTCTCTGAATCGTTCGAGAGTATTTTTCTGGATGTAAAGATTCTGATAGCCATTATTATTTGTGTTTGAACCAGACTCATTGCAGAATCGACAAATAATATTAAATTTATTTTCTTTTCCGTTTGCGTGTTTAGATTTTAACGGACATGTTAGCAGATATGGATTATGATTCGGACGGTCAAATTAGTTTAGAAGAATGGATCAAAGGTGGAATGAACAATATTCCTTTTCTTGTTCTGATGGGCATGGAAATCGTAAGTTGTAAAACTTCATTCATTTTACAAGAAAATTATTGGAAATCAATTTGTTAGACTTGCCGCCACCTTGTTCTTGTTTCTACTCGTTCGAGAGGGGAAGGGAGAGGGGGGGGGGCAAGGAAATTGGTGTACTTATAATTCGTACGTCTTTTAACACAACACAGGGTCTGTTTGATAAATGGTCACTTCCGTCCGACACCATTAAGACCAAATTGAAACTGAAATAAATCGCACTTGAGCGAAAAATGTTGAATTCTTTTCAGTGGGTTTTGCTTGTGAAAGACTCATAAGTGTGTTGTAAACCAAACGTGACCCCACTCTCAACCATTTGTTTTTAATCGGCAGTTGAAAATATTCGATTTTTCCGTCCGACATCATGAATAAAAAACAGACCCTGTTCAATTTTCGTATAAATGTTTCATGTTTCAATTTTTTTTCTTTTATAGAAAGTTGACGAAGAAGGCAAGCATCAGGTAACATGACGTCAATTTTATTCAGAAGATGAGTACAGTACACTGTTAGCCTTTATAATTCATGTTTGTGCTTTAATCTAAACCCACCTGCGGCTACACTCATAGGCAAAAATCTAAACTTAAAGGAGGTGGTGGCAAAATAATGCTACAAGAAAATTATTAGGATCTTGAAGTTCAAATTTTCATGAAACAAACACCTTAATTAAAAGAAAGACAGCAAAATGTTTCCTTGGGCTAGTATTTTAATGGTGTAAAGAAAACAACAAAATATGCTATACAAAATATGCTACGACACGCGGTAAAATAGTGGCGTTAAATCGTAGCTTTCAGTCGCTTCATATTTTTGTGGTCATAACACTTTATAAAGCCCTTGCAATTACATCAGAAGCACTTAATGACTCGTAACATTTTTTACGTGCGAAATGTTAAAGAGCCAACGCTCCAACACCCTCCAAAGGGATAAAAATACGCTCTAATCCTTATTGCGTATTCACGTAATTTGAGAAAGGCTGTACAGTCTGTCACCTAAAAAGTAAACTATAAACAAATGTTATTAAACCTTTCAAAATCGTTTAAATATGGGGCTCTGGAATGTTTAGATAAATGATGTAGTAATGTCTGCCTTGAATATTATAGAGTTTCATTATAAAACTATAAACAATTTAAACCGTTAATGTTGTTTTTATTATGTAATGTTATGTAAATGACTAACTCAAAGACTAACCCTGGCCTATAAAGCCTAGCCCTGTTCCTTTAAGAACAGACTAACATGTAGAACTTATAATAGATACAATGCTAATGTGAAGAAAAGTGACTCTGTGACTCTTGACTATTTTATTTAATCAAATTTCACTAATATCTTTTCTATTCAAAAACTTTTTATGACTGAACCGTAGCCTTGGAAAGACCCAAATTATATGGATTCTTTTGTATACCTTAACAAAATTGTAAAAGAAATCTTAAAAGTATTCTTATACTCAGAACACAAGGTCTCATAGAGTTTTAGACAGTTAATAACTAACATGGCCATTATTAAACTGAGTGAGAAAAATAAAAATTTTGATCGTTTTTCAGCATTTTTGAGGAATTTGACCTAAAAAAGTGAGATTCCAGTGAATCATATATTTCACGTTAACCCTTTCCGTGCCGAGCCTTTTTTTTGGGTACTTTTTTGTTAAAATGAGCTAGGACAAACTTTAAACGTCAATATCTCCTGAACCAAAAGGAATTA
>JAUJPO010051583.1:0-15117 GCA_032270745.1 Tiaropsis multicirrata
TTGCAAAAATTTACGGACTAGCATATTTGGTACCGTCCGAACCGAAATTTGATGTAGATTAACATACTAAAAGCCTCACTCTGAGGCTGTTGGGAAAAAAATTTTATAAGCAAAAATTTGTTGTTCTTAAGCAAGAGCAAGGGGGTGAAAAATATTACATTTTCAATATAATTTCTAACAAAAACCATCTATACCACATAAAAACCCTCAAAAAACTAAATAGAAGACTTTTAAGCGAGTATAGCCGATTTCTGTACTGATCTGAAGATATTTGACCTCAAAGATGGCTTTGCTGAGCTTTTTCGCCAATTTAGATCATTTTTTCGGTACTTTGAAGAAAATTTAATGCAGTCGTACACAATCAAAATAAAATTCAATTGAAATAATTAAAATTAATTAAGAATTTTTAGTAAATTTCGATTGGTGTTCGATTGTGTTCAGTACTGCATTTTACCTCAATCGGGCAATGTCACCCTATCAAACTATGTCGCTTGTTCTGGATACACTTTTCAGTGGGTGTCACTTGATCAAGCTACGGTGTAGTCCAATCGAGCAATGGTTTGCTATTCATGTTTCGGCCCCCGCTGTGGCCTTTTTTGGGCTGATGAATTCTGCATTATAGGTAATCTTCAAAAAATTACCGTTGAATGACCGTTCAAACTAAAATTTTCAGTTTGGTTCTCCAGTTATGAAAGAAATCAAAATTAATTTATAGACATAGATTGTGTAACCCCAAATGACGACATAGTTTGATTGGGTGACATTGTAACGTTTTTGTTCGATTGTGTTTGATTAACATTGACTGGTACCGTCTTGGGAACCTTCAATCAAACATGGGATTACCAAATTTCTGGTCTTCTTTACAATAATTTTGATTGTTTTGGACAAAATTATCAATCAAAACAATCAAAATTAATTTAGAATTTTTGGTAAATTCTGATTAGAGACAATTGAACACCATATCCAACTATCATTTGATTGTGATCGAATGTGATTGATATTTTGTTAGATTGGCATCGTCCGGAATTAGGGACAAAGAATTGTGAGTATGGATTAGGCTGCCCTTAAAAAATGTTGTTTTGCCGTAACCCGACCAACCCTACTTGAAACCTGCCGACCTAAAGAAGTTTATTGCTATCTCAAACAGTCAAAGAAGAATTCTTTTTTTTCATCAATAATATCAAACCATCAAAACAAAAACTCACTTCTTGTCTGTCTTGTCTGTCCCGTTCAGAATAGAAAGTTACCTAAATGTAAACAAACTGTTGACCTTCACAAAAGGAAAAATCGAAAATCAAAGAATATTAACCCTTCCGTGGACGAAAGTTTCGTATATCACCAAAATAAAATTTTTTTCCGACCGACCGACCCACCCACCTCCAAATCAACATTTCTTTAAGGGCAGCCTCACTCTCTCTCGCTCTCCAGCAGGACAAATGAAAGAATCTGTTGTCAAAACAATAAAAAACAGCCAACCAAAACATAAGTTTTGTCCAGTTTTCAGAGTATGGCAGATTTGCTCCAGATCTCTAGTGCAGGACCTTAACTTCCTCCAAGTGCAAGTGGAAATTAACAATAATCTTCTCAAGTGCAAGACTTTTCAAAATAATGACAGCTGTCTATAAAAAATCTGCAGCTTTTAGTACTTTAACAAATATGAGTTTGAATAGTAAGTAATCTGGCTCCTGGAAGGCGTCAAATAGAGCATTGGTACTAACCTTTGTTGCACTTTTAAAAAGTACACAAAATCACAGGTATTTATGTTTTACCTAAAAATGTAGCAAAATAAAAGAAAATCCAGCTAAAGTCGGCCAGGATTCCAAAGCTAGTAGGCTTGCCTAAAGAAGAAAGAGTCAAATTTCAGTTCTCTAATAAGATTATCCTACATAGAGTCAGATCAAGGACACTTGCAAAGCGAAGCTTACAAGTGTCCTTGGTCAGATGCTGTCAAAGTATGTAAATTGAATTTTGACAACATAAAAAGCTGTTTTTTTTCGATAATCGGGAAATCTTCAATAACACACAACTCTTAACAAAGACTGCAAACAGACCAGTAGAGACTAGCTTTTGAAATTTTGCATACTGTTTGATCGCTTCATAAGGCATGTTTTGAATTGAATTAGCTCTGATTTAGGGTGTTGAACAATCCACGAGGGGGTGAAAAAAGGCATTTTTGAACAAAGTCGAAGTTTGGATTTCTGTTGTCTAGCTATAAATGGACATTTTAATAAAATTTTAATCAATTCAAAACATGAAACTACCTTTTGGGAGTATTTCTCCAAACTTAAGAGCTTCAACAAAGAAATACCTTAAGAGAAGAAATTTTGGCGATCGGGCAAATTCGCCAATTTTGGCATATATTGGCGGAATTTACTTTGGCGGCTTTGCCCTGGTAATTCAACTCGGGTTAAAAGTTGGGTCATTCAGGTAAACCCGACTTACCTGAATTTTTCATCGACGGTTATTTTTAACATATCTGGTATTTTTCGGGTAAGTCAGGTTAACCAGAAGAGTTGAGTAACCTGGGTTATTAATTTTTCGGGTAAGTCAGGTTAACCCGCAAAGTCAGGAAACTCGGGTAAGAAATTTTTCGGGTAAGTCAGGTTAACCCGTAAAGTCGGGAAACTCGGGTAAGAAATTTTTCGGGTAAGTCAGGTTAACCAATAAGGTCGGGAAACTCGAGTAAGGAATATTTTGGGTAAGTCAGGTCAACTGGAAGTCGCGGGAGATTCGGTAAAAAATTTTTTGGGTAAAAGATAATTCAGATTAACCCATATAGTCGGATAACTCGGGTCAGGAATCTTTTCTGGTATCTCAGGTCTCGACGATGATACGAACGGTTTTTAACCCGCCGCCACCCTGCCTGCATACAGCAAATATGCTGAATTTCTTTAAAAACACTTCTAGAATTAGACAGAATAAAAAAAGGAATAGCGAGTAAAACGGGTCTGCGTCGTCTACAGTACATCTAAATTTATTTTCACTGGGGTGAGAAGAAATGGACAATTTTTTTCTACTGCTGCTAGTGCGATCTCATGATATCTACATTGCTACCCATCTACTTAACTTAAGAAAGGTCTGTAAACTCTTTAGCGACGAGGTTCTATTAATACACACCCCGTCTCAGTGACCCGGTGGGGATGTTTTAGCCAGTGGGGATAAAATAAAAGAGCAAAATGCCAATGGGGACGGAAATCTTTTTGTTTTTACGAGTGGGAATTTCATTCCACTGGGGATTCCTAAAGTTTTAGCAGGGGGGGGGTCCCACCGGGTCTGTAATACGGATAATAAAATGCTACATGAATATATTCAAAACAGAGAACTAGCATTATCAATACTTTTTTAGTTCTCATTGATATTTCAGATATTTGTTATCTTTTAATAACATGATTTTCACGATTCATATTCTTTATTTTCAGTTTATTAGCTAATTATTTACACTCATAATACTCAAAAAGGAAAATAATTATTACAACCGCCCCTGTCTCAGTCAGATTCAAAGCTGTTGGGTAATCGCGTTACACATTTGAAATCTTTGTTGCCGTCAATCATCAGCAATTTTTCTTTTATGAGGTCAGCGTTGATTTTGTGCACATCGATGCTAGAAGAGATAAGTTTTAGATTTTTCAGAGAGAGTTTAGGGAATAAGTATTAATTCTAATTGAATTTCTTAACATTAATACGTATCTCTCGTAGTGGTAGCATTTCTATTTATGTGAGAGCTAAAAGACAAAATGTTAAATCTTTTACCTTTCCTCCTCAACGACAACCAATTTAGATGAGCGCAGGACTTCAGGAGCGATTGATTCACTTCTTGTTTTGATATGTGTCCCATGAAAAAATACGCAATCTTTATCCACGGTGAAATATTCAATTCTGAACACAAAACATCCTAAATTTAGGGATACAAGCGCGATACAATTTATGGCTTTGCTTGATCTTTTGTACTTCTGACCCTTAATTACCAGTGAGCCTCGTCGGTAGCAGGAGTATGTGTCTTTTGCCAGGTTTCCACTGACAGAGATGTTTTTTGTGATACATTTCCAATCACGAATGCTATTAAAAAATAAATGAAAAGTTTCTTTTAACCAAAATGGGTACTCAGCCACAAGATTACAACGCGATAGCACTAATTAAGGTTTACAAATCTAGATACCCCTGTATGTCAGGTTCTCCGATTCATTAAAAGTTGCGATGTGAAAAAGACTTGTCTTTTACAAATTTATTGCCAAATTTAGTTACTTACTTTCCTTTAAACGATAAAGAATGTAAATAATCTTTTATTATCGGTCGGGTTTGCGAAGATAGTAATTTTTCCCGAACTTCTTTGATTGCTGCAAATCTTCGAAGAATCTAAATTAAAAGTCAATTCATTTATCAATTATTGTATTTATATTGTGTTGTTTTGTAAAGCACTGAAACGCTACTAATTAACTTCGAAACTTAATCGCTACTTCTTTCGACCGACATTGATTGCAGTGAGAAAGGGTGTAAAGGCCTGAATTTGAAAACTTGAATACCTGATGCGTAGCGTTCTTAGTTCCATGTACCCTCTTCAATACTTCACCATTTAAACTCTCGAACCCAAAACAAGACCAACACCAAGCGGGACCCCACCATTCCACGTAATCGCAAAGATGATAAAGATTGTGAAAATTCAAACCACACTTTCCAAGGTTAAATTCTGAAACAAAATTAAACGACAAAGTTTTAGTTCAGCATTTATAACGTTGCATTTGTTTGGCATACATTTTGAAGGTCATACTAGTTTAACAGGCTCCTTTACAGACCTTTATTACCCGAGTGAGAGGGCTATACTTGATATAAACAAAATGACGTAATCTGAATTGTACAAATCATGTGGATCAAAGTGACGTCAGAGAGATTTGTATTCCACGGTATAGACCCCCCTTTATTATATTTTACAGAAATTTCGGACCCCCTTTTTATTCGGACCCCCTTTTACTTAGAGTACGAAGACAAAAACGGGTAAACGTACCCATCACAACCAGGTGTAATACATATTACGAGATTTTCCGACCAGATAGAATGACACTTTTCACAATACTCCACAAATCTATAGCTCTCTTCGTCTATTGACTTCATTCTCTTCTTTTCCATTTGCTGAAAATAAAACAAGACGACTGAAAGTCGAAAATTTCGCCGAAATATATAATAGCTGATAATTGTCTGATTGAAATACCAGGGTCGGATACAGGAGGTAGGCTTTCTTAATCACGGAGAGTAATTAATTTCCTTATAAGGTAATACGATAGTAAAGTTCACTCTCCTCCATTGGTTATAGCCTCCCTCTCGTCTGTATCCGAGCCTGAATACTTTAACTGAAACAACGATAATTATACAATAACTGGATACAATCAATAAGATTTCTCAACGTGTCGGGGGTTGTCGATGAGGACTATCCTTGTAATAGTCGCTAAAGTCGAAACGCCTATACGTCCTGCACTCACGCGTCACAGCCGCTGATTGCAAACTTTCTCGAATGAAAAACTAAATTTTCATGTATACACTTATTATAATTAGCCTTTTCTTGAACCCCTCCAAGTTCAATTCTAATTTAACATAATAAAAACCTTTTGAGTCAGCAGAGCATTATTTTGTTTTGGCATATGCAATTCAAGCAGCTTCAGTAAATCCTTCAACGCCTCATCTGAAATTCGATGACGCACAGTAAATCCTACAAATGAGAACACGAATATTCTTTATTTTGAGATTTGTAAGTCAGTAAGTCAGGGTTGCGCAGTAGGCATAACTTTGTTAAAAAGAAATTTCCACCGCCCACGCCGTCAAATAAACACGCAAGAAACGGGCCTAAAACGGGCGGCCACTTTTTGGCCTAGCTCATTTCAACAAAATAAAGTACAAATAAAAAAACCTCAGCACGGAACGACTCTAAAGGTAAATAACCAGAAAAAATAAGTTAAAATACCGAGTACACTAGATGCATGTTCTTTTATTGAAACTTTTGATCCAGGAAACACCCAATCATCTTCTATCGGTAATCCGTCTTCATCGACATCCTCGTCACTTTCATATATATCCTCATCTTCTACTGGCTCGTTATTCTCTGACATCATCTGATGATGCAAGGTTGTACGTAATGTATTTGCCAATAGTTGGTCAATATCATAAACTCTTACATCTGCATCTGCTTGCATCTCGGGGTCATCGATATTATCATCCATCTCCTCAGAATTATCGAAATTGTCTTCCATTTCACAATCATCTGAATTCGAAGCGGTAATCTGTTGTTCTTGGCTGTAGGGTGCCGGCGCCGGCGGAACAACTGAAACATCGCCATGAAATGTATTGAAATGCCGTTTAGCATTATACCTCTTTTTAAACTGTTTCAAACAGATAACGCAAAAGTAGCCATCTCCTACGCGCATCACCTCCATTTTTTTTTTTTTTAAGTGTGTCACATAAAAACAAACACGCACCTTATTTTTACTTAACGCGTGTAAAGAATCTTGCGATTCCATTGGCTTAAAGAAAATAACTCGGGTTAAATCCGGTAATTTGGGACTTGTTTTCTGATAACACCCGGGTGACTCGGGAAATACCCGAACGTTGACCAGAATGACTCGGGTAAACTGGTTTCGTTTGGTCCGAAAATATATATATTTTTTAAAAAGGCGCCATTTTTCACTTTTTGATATCAGTACCTTTTATTTTCATCACACACGGACTTGCTTCGACTCAACTAGTTTTAAAAGTTAAAAGGTAAGTGAAAAATACTATGTTTCATATTTTATTCATAATATAAACTTTCACAAAATCTTCTTTGCTTTTAAATCCGAAATATAAAGAATTCGGGAATATCGGGAAACTTCCAAAACAAACGGTTTATTCAGATGAGATCAAGGACTGCAGGACACGGTCGACTACACATGATATGGATAAAGGGATAGTAGGAATGCAAATACATGGACATATTTTAGCTTTTGTTTGATGTTTAATGTGTCTTAGCATTAGTTTTCATTCTTTTTTCGAGTTAATTTATGGAGTTAAAAATGCACAGATCCAAACCAAAGCCTACCAAAGCTTCTTTCTTGTATTATATATTATTTAAAATTTTAATTATAGCTAAACTTATTTCGGATTTTCAATTTTCAGATAATCATGTATGCTGTAATTTCATGGAACGATGGTGGAGTGTCAGCCAACAGTACACACGATAGGTCTATTGGTTGGGGTGCAACACCAAATGGACCACAAATTGGCGAAACAGTCACCCACAAAGAATTTATGGGGAAGATTGAAGGGATATTTAGTAAGTTGATCACTTTATTTCTTGTATCGAGTTCTATTTCTTTTTGAAAATTTTCGTCTTTATCCTCTGTCATAAAGTCTTTAAATTGCTCTAAAATATTTTTCGGTATATCGGTATATATATCGGTAAAATTATATACTTGAAATTTTCAAGAATTGTGGGATTGACTCTTTAACTGTAATTCTTGCTTCCTTTATTTTGGTTTTGCCTGAGCGCTTGGTTTACTTTCATCTGTACATGTTCAATCAAGACCTTGGATATATTACCCGTAAAAATAAAAAAGTAGCAGCCCTTGACTGGTTATTGGAGGTAAAAGTGAAAAGTATTTATATATATAAATATTAAATTAAAATTTCTCAGATACCAAAAAAGAAGCTGAAGACTTTATGCAAGTCATGGTTCCGTCGGCTTCCATTAATCCTGTCGTAACAGAGAAAACAACTAAAGAGACTCGAAAACTTGTCAAAAGAAAAATCAATGATGGTAAATATTTTTTCACCTTAACTTTTCTAACATTTTTCTAAACTAGCGTTGGCAGACAAAGCTTCATTAAGTTTCATGTACCAAGAATCTTTCCACAAGTTAATCTCCATCTCATTTTGCTACATTATGAATGAAATAGTAGCTGATCTAACACTACCTAACAAGGAAGTTAATCAACAATAAATTAGCAATAGAAAAGATGAGAAGTGTTTGAAAAGTTTGGTTATTGTAACGTTATAAAATTTATTGTCTATAGATTTTGAAACTGACCTGGATAATCTTCTTCCAGAAAACCAGAAGCAACCCAAACAAATTAATGTAAAAGAAGTAAGTTTGTATCATTTTCAATTGATATCCTTTTTTATTGATTTTTAGCACTTTAAGGGATGAAGTTTTTGAGTTATGCAGTTTTTGATATTGATTTTTAGCACTTTAAGGGATGAAGTTTATGAGTTATGCAGTTTTTGATATTTTAGAGCCTAATGTTGTTTGTTTTCTTGGTTAATGATTAGTTAAATCTCTGATGTTTTAGTCCAACGTAAGGAGAAACCAAGAGTCTCTACTTAACCAATTGAACAACGTGGTTCAAATGTCTCCAATACCAGAAGAGTAAGATGAATATTGAAGATTTTATTTTGTTGTAAACCTACGCTAGTAGAAAAAGTTTGAAACACAGTTTGATAGTTTAACAATTTGTTTATCTATAAATTACAATACCTTTAGAATAACAGTGTATTTTAAATCTAGCATGGAAAGTGAGACTGAATTTCAGCTTTTTGTATTTTAGTGTTAATAAGCTTTTGCAGTAACTGTAGTTTTACTCATCGTTAGGGACTAGGATATTCACAACAGTATAATCACTACTTCCTCGAGGGAGCAGGATTGATTTCAATTCATTGTCTCAAAATGGAAAGTACATGATGTATATTTAATATTTTTTAGCAATCAAAATGTTTCAATGGATGGTGCACCACATCCACCTCTTGCGCAACCTTTTAATAACAGGTGAGTCTTAAGATTACCATTGAATACTTTAATAGGATTAATTTCGCAAGATTAAATTTTGCAAGCCAAAAACGTTGTGAAATATTTTGGCTTTAATTTTGCAACTGAGCAGTTCGAGAAATTTTGCAAATGGCCCAAAAAATAGAGTGCTTTACCAAAATTACATGGTTTTGACAACCTTTTTTGCTAAAATGCAAAAATATTTGCGAACCAACAATCGTATGCGATTTCGAGAGACAAATTTTCACAAAAAGGGCAAAAAATCGCGAAATATCTCACAAAATTTAATCCTTTTTAAAAGTATCACAGTCTGATTTTACTTGCTTGTCTGTAAAAAAAATATTATTTAATTGTGATAAGCTGACCTGTTGTAAAAATTCTTCTACATCTATTATAACTCTTTTCATTTTATATAGAAGTCAAGATTCCAGGGTTCATTTCTCAGCCATATCATTAGCTGGTCAATCTGCTCCTCAGTAAGTTCTTATAAGAGATAACTTTAAGTATTTGAGATCTGCGTCGTTGAATATCACACCACCTCGGTTTAATGAATCTCAATAGCCAATGCTAGCCTATTGAATATCTACTTATGTTAAATGTTTTTCAGTTTGATTTTTTTATATTTTACTTAAAATTTGTTCTTTCAGGAGTAACACTGGCATATTCTCCTCAAGCCCATCATATACGTGAGTGCTTTTTTCATAATTTTGATTGATTTGATAAAGAGAGAAGATATTTCTGCTGTCACTAGATTTTATTGAATGATATGACTTCCAGTATGCTTTGACGCTTTCCTTATTTTGATGATCATTAGTTCATTGATACATACTCAAAGACAAAATAAGTAACAGTGTCTTATTTTTTTCAGAAATCTAACATCTACAACAGTGGCAAATGTTTCAAATTTTAACTCGTAAGTATTTTCTAATTTAGGGTTTTCTGTCTTACTAAATTCTTCAAATTATATAAATTTAATTTCCCTTTGTTACTTTAAGGTCATAGAAACTTTCAAAGGAAGAAACTTTCGCGGATTGAAAAAAGCATTCTGTGAGAAAAAATTTTGTGAAAAGGCCAAATAACGCAAAACCGGAAAAGTTTCTTCCTGCTAAAGTTTCTGACCTTAAGTAGTTGGTTTAACTAGCTGGCAAGCCAACGTCAAATATTCTCAAGGGAAAAGGGTTTAAATTTTGGGCTAAACATTGGAAATGCAATGACTTCTTTTAAAAAATCGCTAAAATCTTTACTTTTCTTTTTCGATTTTCCCGCGCATTCTATCCAGGCTAAAAAAGTGCGGAATTACGCCTAGTGTTACAGACGGACGGAGAGATTGCAAAATACGGCTATTAATATATAGATTTTTTTTACAGGAACAATCAAATGTTTCAGCCGTATACACAGTAAGTGATTCTTGTATACTGCTGTAACAATCTAATCTTTCTACAGAAAGTATGATGTTAAAACGAGTTGTCTTGTACATGTCTATTTTGAAAAATGTTTTTGTGAAAACCTTTTTACTTTGGTTGTTATGATAACTGTTTTATTTGCATTGCAGAAATCTTAATCAACAATTTGGTGGTACTAATCATTGGCCTGGAATTGCTAACCAATCAAATTCGTAAGTGTTCCAATATTCTGTTTTCTTTTACGAAATTACGATCTAAATGTCTGAAATTACATTGGTAGTAAATTAATAGTTTGGGAAGATAATCAAAACACTCACTATACGTTTTTTTAAAGTCCTTATTTCAATTTATAGACTCAATCAACCATCTGCCATAGCCCCTACCTTGTGAGTATTTAGTTGTTTTTCTTTGAAAATTTGGAGGAAATGCATTATTATACACTTCAAAAATACATTCTTTTATGAAAATAATACTTTTTTTGTTGAAGTTGAAGTATGTTTTGGCAAAATATTCTTAACGTATTCATATTTGTTTCAGAGCAAGGTTTCTATGAAAATTTCACATACTTTATACAAAGAAACTTTGCGTTTTGGTCAAATTCACAAAAGTTTATTCTGCAAAAAATTCTTATTAGGCTTATTCGTGAAAGTCTATTCTTATTTTGTTTTTAGCAGTCCACCATCAGACGGTTCCCTATTGGAAAACATTCTTAATGGGTAAGTGTGTTTTTAATTTTGTCTAAGGGATTATGATGCAGACACCATCATCCACTCAAGCCTGTAAGAAGCCTGTAAGAAATAACAATGACAGTTTTTAAAACATGGAGAGTCGGGCGATCATGGCGAGGAAGATACGTAGGTTTATTCTAAGTAATTCATGCATTATAAAAATAATTTCTGGTTGTTTTATAGGAGCGGTAGTGGTAACGCTTTCATAAGCAATAACGACCCGAATCAGTAAGTTACCCAGTTTTTTCTAGAATTTTCTTTCCATATTGAAAATTGAACTTAATTGGTGAAATCTTTTCCCCTTGGACTTAATATACTACACAGAGAAACTGTCTTTGAAGTTGATAATAAGGGTGTCCACTTGTTTTCTTTCAGATATAATGCCCAGTTAACTTATAATTATAATCTTCCTGAAATTAAAATTTTATTTTGTATTTTAGAAGATTGGTTACTCGAATAAATACTTTGGAGGCAAGAGTCACCCAACTGACTAATCTCGTGGCTCTCTTGGCACAAAACCAAACCCTACAACCCCAAGCAAATGTAAGTTGACATCAAACATCAAGAGCTTGATTATTTTCCTTGAACTGCTCTATTTCCTCAAATTATTTTTTTACAGTAAGAAACAATATTAGATTTGATACTGGATAAAACAAGTTCTTATAAGAAAAGGAAGTCCTTATTATATTAGGTCGGAGTAATTCCTTTTTGTCATGAATATGGATAGGAAAATTATACTGTTATTTTAGTGTATTTAAAAAAAGCGTGCACTCTAGGGTTGTTCTAATGTTTTTATCTTTCTAATAGAATCAACAGCTTGATGACTATATGGAGGAGCATAACTTCAATGACGTAAGACATGCTTAAATTTTTATTGTAAGGCAGGACAAATTTAAATTTTTGTTGTTCTAAACATTGATGAAAAATACATTATAACAGTTATATTTTTTCGTGAAAAATTTTGCACATTTTTTAAACTTTATTTTATAGAAAGAACTGGACACTGCTGCAAAGAATGCCAAAGACTACAAGGCAGCAGTAAAAACTGTAATGCTCGTTTTGCTGACAGAGGAGGAGTGGCTTAAATGTACGGCAATTGGACAAGGAAGGACAACTCGCCCAGGATTGCCAACCAAAAAACTTGAGATCATAAAGAGTGAGTTTTATTTATTCTCATTTTGTTGCGATATCAAGCATTGGATTTTTTGAATATTTCTTTTCCTAAAGCTGTGGTTACACCTATATTTATTTTTCTTTAAGAAGACAATAATAAATTTTTCTTTCTGAATTTTAGTATTAAATTTTATTTTAAAGAAAAATATATAGGTGTAACTGCTTAAAATTATTGATCAACTCACATAAATCTGTATATTAATATTTATCTATTTCATTTTAAATCCATACAGGGACGAACTTCTTTTACTAGACCCTTTAGAAACCTTCAAAATCAGCTTACCCCAAGAAAAAGGCTGGGAAAATAATATGTAAAGTAATATTGATCCCTAGAAATCTTCATGGAGCCCCTTGAAAAAGTCTCTTATCTGTAGATAGAGTAATATAATCTGTTTTGTATTTCATTTAGAATACGTCCTACGTTACTATGAAAAGGTCAGCGACAGAAATATAAATGACACCATCCGGGACAGCCTGAAGAACTTGAGACGCGTGCGTGAGAAAGAAAGAAATGTGTAAGGGTCATGATTGTGTTGAATTTTAACCTCACCATGTCACACGCACGCTAATTGATTTTCAAAAATCAGTGTTTTGCTATTTCGATCATAAATTTTGATTTAAACTTACCTTAAGGGAAGAAAATTTCGCGGCATTTAATTTCGCGGTTCAGACCTTGCAAAATAAATATTTTGTGGAATTTATTTTCGCGGTTGAGGGTATTTTTAGTCCAAAATATAGGCTAATTTGGCCTAAAAACGTCAATTTTATGGGTAAAAATTCAAGATTTTATGTGTTTCGCGGTTGACACCCAAAACAGCGAAATTAAATGCCGCGAAAATTTCTTCCGGCGAAAATTTCTTCCATTAAGGTATTAAAGCAAATCACCAAAAAAACAAATCCATTTTGAAAATCCAGGCTATCGCATATTTTAACTGATTGTCTCAAAACAAAATATTTACCGGTAACACTATTCCCCAGCAACTCTCTTACTGCTTTTGTACGTTAGATGTACGTAGTTTGCGTGGTAAGGGTCTAATTTATCATTCGCTCTAGTCATCAATCAACATCGTTTAGCTGAATATTTGATTTGGTACCAAACATTCAAGTGGCGAAAATTAATCATTTTTTACACGCTTTTTTATTAAGAATGGTGTTTTTGGTTTCATGATGAAGATTCTTAACTATGTTTTGCCGAAATCATCCTAAAATGTTTATGAAATATTCTTAAGAGGCTTTTCTTTTTTTCTTGTCGCTCAAAAAATTTATTTATATTTTTATACAATTCGTTTGTGCCTGATTATGAGGGGTGTGTGTAATACATGTAAAGAAATTTCTCAAAGTGATTGGCAGGGTTGAAATAAAGTGAAAAGATGATGAATTTTGCTATTGTTAGGGAAATTTTAATCTCATTTTACTTTGTATTATAATAAATTTCAAATAATATATAATGTACAATGTAAATAAAACTTTTCAATATTATCTTATCTAATTATTACAATTTCAATATTTTTTAGAGAAAATAGTGAAAAAAGTTGTTTCATGTTTTAAACTTTGTTTTATAGAAAGATAAGGGGTTTGGGATATGCGCGATATAACTTAACTACCAAATATTTTCTTTTTTAAATCTTTAACAGTTATGATTTTATAAAGCACGTTTTAACACGAAAGTTTTTTAGCTTATTGTGAAAAATTTGTTTGTTCAAAAACCTTTTTGATTTTAACATGGATTACCATTTTCATGGAATATTGTAAAATATTGTAAAAATTAGGAGTTTCGAGAGTGAGTTTTATACCTTGTATTATATTATAATAATGAATTTCAAATAATATATAATGTAAAATATGTAGATATCCTTTTTCAATAAAGTTCAATATTTTGTTATTTATTTCGCGTTTGCAAAGAATGAATTAATTAAAGTTAAATAAATATCTTGTAATGGAAAATAATCAATTTTTCTTCTCGTATCATTACGTAATGGAATCATCCCATACCTATCGAAAAATTAGACGGATATTTCAATATTTTTTAGATAAAATTTCGGACCTGAGACTCCCGAGCCAAGTTACCCGCAATTTGAAATACGACTCGAGTAACCCGAGTAACCAAGAGACCCTAAAAACCACCAATGAATAGTAAAGAACAAGGAACAGTAAATAATATTTATGAAAGAACTATATATACTACTTTAACTTTAGTACCGTCACTAAGGTTTTCTCAGGCAGAAAAACTATGATTCGGTACATGCCGTCACTATGGTTTTCGTAGGCAGAAAAAATATGATTCGGTACGTACCGAATATAGTGAAAATGTCTTAATTATCCTAATTATACATCTGCCCCACACTTCCTTGACTTCAATTTCAAGCCTCCGCAGTCCATCTTTTTAACCCCAAAAGAGACCAGTAAAAAACCACCAATGAATAGTAAAGATCAAGGAACAGTAAAGAATATTTATGAAAGAACTATGTATACTTTAACTTTAGTACCGTCACTAAGGTTTTCTCAGGCAGAAAAACTATGATTCGGTACGTACCGTCACTATGGTTTTCGTAGGCAGAAAAAATATGATTCGGTACGAATTTTTCGCTGCCCCTCCAATTGCGGCTAGTACGAAACACAGGTTCAGGTTACATGTTACAGGTTCAGGTTACAGGTTACAGGTTCAGGTTACAGGTTACAGGTTACAGGTTCAGGTTTCAGGTTACAGGTTACAGGTTGCAGAAAATTGTTTATTTTACAGACCAGATGGAATTTAAATAAAAAATCTGTGTGCTACAATTTTCTACATTGGTTATGAACAAATGAAAAAAAGGACTTTGATATTTCAGCATTAGGGTTGCATAATATGAGCAGATTTATTTTTATTACAAGCAATTTATTTATAGGGAACAAAAAAAGCTCTTGGAGTAAGGTTCATTAGCTTTCGGCAATATAGAACGAAGTTATAAAGTAATTAATTCAAAGGATCGTGCATAAAATGAGTAGGCTTATTCTTCTTACAAGCTCTTAATACTATTGTCTCCACATTATT